>MU223536.1:1922674-2018266 GCA_018584345.1 Thuja plicata
CTCATTTTGGTGTCTAAACCTGGTTTTACTTGACAAATCCAGAATTGCAATTTAGAGAAACAAACAGCGGATTTGCAAAAACGAGAAGTGTCACTCCCAAAACCGAGAAGTGTCACTTCCAATTCCTACAAACAAACGGGGCCTAAAGATATAGGTATGTGATAATTTGAAGAATGAACACAAATTTTATCAATATATATTATTAGCCACAAAATTAAATGGCAAATGGCAGAGGCCAGCAAATCTCAGCATTACACATGGGAACAAAACGGGCTTCCTGGAGGATAGGTTTCAACGCCCCAAGGACAGCCAGTTTTCCAAGCTTGAAAAAGCATTGCTCTTCCCAGACCTTTTAACTTGTTTGGTTCACACAAGAGTAGTCGGCGGCAGATTATGGGGATAATAGCATCTTGAGCGTGGGAGACATCGATTGGGCAAAGTTGGAAATCTATAACTGCTGAGGGTGGCGTCGTTGGCACGCAGTCCGCCAGCAAAGTGAATGGTGGGAAGGAAAGGTCTGTGTTTGCAAGCCCCCTGTGAGTGTGAAGTGTCAGCGTTTGGACGGAGAAAGTAGTTATTTAGCACCGTGATGGATTCAAACTCCAAATCTCTCCACCAAGATGACAATGTTGATGAATGGGGTAACTATCAAACCCTACCCTTTTCTTTTCGTTCAATTTGTAATATACAGATCATTCCAAGCATCAATATGATTTGAAATGTGGGATCTTGTCTTCCCAACATGCTTCTCATCCTATCATATTAAAAGGGTTTTGGAGTTGGGGAAAAAATCAGTTTCCAATCTTTCTGCTTCTACTGCCTGCGCTTAATTAGAGAGGATAATGCCTATTTATAATTAATTCTAATCTTATTAATGAACGAGGTTGAATTTTATGTATATTGTCTTGGCCACCCATATAATCTTTTGTATTTTTATTTATTCATATATGTTCAAGGTTGAATCTTTGTCATTGAGCGTGGGAAGGGGAAAATCAAAATATGCAATAGTATACTTTAGCAAGATCATTTTAGATTATACCCTCACAATCTTCCAATCTTCTCCATGAAACAAGAATGATAGAAAATCGTATTCCAACTTACAGATGCTGATGGATTTGAAATCCCTTGCCTAAAACTGGATAACCCTGGAACAGCTGGCAGAGAAACAGGAGGAGAGAAGGAGACCAATTTTTCGTCTCAACAGGTGAGAACGCATGCGCTGCCCTTGTGTAGAATACTCATCAAGTAGCGTGTTGCAATCTGTCATCCAATTTTATGAGTGGGCTCTTGTACATTTCTGGTTTACTCTTCCTCAAGTACAGCGGATGCATTTCTTTAACATTTAGTCTGAAATAGAGATGTATATGCATTTCTTTTTGAAAAAAAGTTGAAACAACTTCTTGAGCCTTGATAAACTTACTTCAGGGAAGACCTGTCTTGTGTTGTTGATGTTGTAGCAATACTGTTCTTTCTCATAATATTTCACCCAGTTCTTATTCAGGATCCTCTGTAACAGGTAAGAGCTTTAGAGGAAGAAATTTATCTAGGACCACATGGGGCCCCACCTTCAGTAGTAAAACAACTAGAGCATAATTCAGCGGGAAAGAAGCAACGATTTAAGCACAAGCTGAAGTTAGCAGACAAAAAGAGTACCATAGGAGGGCGTGAGAATAAGGTTGAAAACTTGCGCGAGTTGATTGGTGGTAAAGGAAGCATGATGACATCCAGAGGTTCTCCTAGAGAGTGGCTTGATCCGCATTGCCATGAATCGCAGTTCGAGCGCTCTACCTAGTTTCTTTCTTATTCTTTTCTTCATATCTATCATCAAGTAAGCATAGCACTCTGCCTAGTTCTCCAATTCTTTGGTTGAATCAAGTATGCAGAGCTCGCTGCACGATGATATAATTTATATGTTGACTTATATTTTTTTTTCTATTGGAGCAAAGATAAGATATGCCTACCAATCTCCAGAGATTGTTCTCCTTTGTTTAATTTTATTGAGCATTTTGAAAAATGGGGAGCACTTTTGCACTAATGGTTACCATGTTAACAACCTTTCACTTATGTGGTTTTCAGCACTTTCTGCAGTTCATTTTAGTTTACAGTTGCTGTCTTGATGAATTATTTGCAAATTAGGGAGCATTGTGTAATCTGCGTGCAGCAATGGTGGTGATTTGTGTGTAATGAAATTACAAATGGACTGATCTGACAATGTCATGTCTGGAAATCTATGCAAGATAGTATTTTGCATTGAATATAATTAAGATGTTTCCTCAGCAGACAATGACCAAGTCATCAATGTTAACAATTTTTGACCTGCATTTCTATATTGTTTGCTTTATAATTTTGAGATTTGATTCCTTGTAAATTGTTCAGTTTCTATACCACAGGGAACTGTGATCCACGAATGTTCTTTTGGCAATAATTTGGAATTTAATATGCATGCACTTGTTTTGGTCGGTCTATCCACATTTTCATGGATATCCAAATATAGAGGGATGATATTCCATTTTGTACCCCCACATCTGATCGGATATCCAATATTCTGAAACGTATATTTAAAAATTTCTCTGAACGCACCATGTGTTCTCTATGATAATATTGTTATCAGATGTTCTTATAAATGAGCAGTCTTGTTTACTTAGTTGAATCTTGTTTCTTTGATGATCAAAGTAAACAGATGATAAGCATGGCCTTTTAATAATGAAAAAAGTATCACAAAGATGGACAGAATCACTCAGAATGACAGCTAGAAAGAAATATCCTTTTTAGTTTTTTGTGGGGTTGACCTTGACCCTGTTGTGGTAAGTCACTTCTAAGAGTTGATCATGGTATTTTACCAAATTTCATCACTATATCACACCTTGGATTTGGACTTAAGAGTTCTGTATCAACTTTCAACACTCTATCCTATAAATCTCCATTTGAGCTCATCAAATCCTGAATGTTATTTTGGACCATTTGTAACCGACAATAATTTGAAATAGACTGGTTTTACAACCCATTGCAAATCATCTGACAAGGAATTTCTCATTTGAGTAGGGATGAGCTAAGAAAGCTATTTAGTTTGAGCATTACAACTTATGGTTTTCATGTCATTGCCGGTGAAATATGCTTGTCTGGAATGCTTTTGATATCCGAGACCCCTCGTAATAATTAGCTACCACCATACATGGGCAGCAACTACTCTTAAAAATGGAAATCATTTGGCTTTTCAAAATATTTAAAGGCAAATTTCTGTATTTCAATTGATAAAGGCCTTGTTCTGAGCTCGCCACATGGGCCTCAAGTTGCAATTCGGTAGTTAAGGCTTACTGTAGGTCTTCCAGCTGATGCATTATTGTAACCGACAATAATTTGAAATAGGCTGGTTTTACAACCCATTGCAAATCATCTGACAAGGAATATATCATTTGAGTAGGGATGAGCTAAGAAAGCTATTTAGTTTGAGCAGTGCAACTTATTGTTTTCATGTCATTGCCGGTGAAATATGCTTGTCTGGAATGTTTTTGATATCCGAGACCCCTTGTAATAATTTGCTGCCACCATACATGGGCAGCAACTACTCTTAAAAATGGGAATCATATGGCTTTTCAAAATATTCAAAGGCAAATTTCTGTATTTCAATTGATGAAGGCCTTGTTCTGAGCTCGTCACATGGGCCTCAAGTTGCAATTTGGTAGTAAGGCTTACTGTAAGTCTTACAGCTGATGTATTACAGACTATGAACAAGTCAAATTAAAACCTAATATGAATTTGAAACTTTAAAATTACAGATAAATGTGATTATTTATATCCACATTTAATAGCAGTCTTTTAAGGTTTGTATTGACTGTTGTACTACTTCGCGTGGATTTGAGCATATTGGAAATTCTTTTTGTAATCTGAAATTATTTATGGAAACACGCTCTGCATGGGTACAAACATGGTATACACAGCTCTATTTGGCTACGCTTCCACGTCCGAGGAGTTTTTATTTTACCCAAATCTCTCCAGAATTTGCACTTATCTTCATCTGTTAGCACGAGCCTCAATCTTCTACTATTTATTCACAAGACATAGATTCAAACCTAAGTTGCTGGTTCGGATTCACGTTCAAAATTCGTTTAATTTTTTTTGGGTTGGGTTCGGATTCATTTTGGGTTCGTCCATACAAAAAAGTATATATATATATATGTGTGTGTGTGTACATTGTGTGCGTGTATATATATATATATATATATGCGCAGTAACAAATAAGTTAATACACCCCTATGCTAGTATTAAAGCAACATAGCGAAATAGCTCACAAACAAGCTTAGACCATGCAAAAACCATCTATCAACACTCCTTGAGCAATTAACCAAACAAAAAAGTTTAGCAATGAAGGCAAAAGTTTTCTTTTTCATTTACAAATGCACAAATGACATATAAAACAACCTTTTTGGCCTTTTTAGTGGTCACTTTTAGAATTGGAGGGTCGAATAGATCAAATTAGGCCCAAAAAAAAAATTTAAAAAAATTGTTTTTGGACCAAATTCGGCCCAGGTTTGTCAGCTGGAAATCAAATTCACTGCAAATAATTCCAAATTCCTCCTGGGTCCTGTTAGAATTTGCTGCGAATTTTGGTGACTGGCAGAATTAGTAACGAATTTGACAGGGGCCCGAATTTGTGCAGAATTGAACCTGACTTCGAGGGGTCTGGGAGCGAATCTGGTAACTTAGATTCAAACCCTGGTGGGTGGCTTGAAACACTAAATCAACATGTCAGCAGTTTCAAGTACATTTGGTACTATTTATGTGCTAGCTTAGGCAAGCATATCGCTCTCATTAATTTAGTAAGTAAAGAGTAAAGATCAATTGACATTGTTGAAGTTCACCATTACCAAGTTTTGAATACCTAGCATGGAAATGAACGTCTTGCACTTTCTTCTGTAATCTAACAATACTGCTTTAAATATGCTTTGCTTGGGCTGCATACATGGGATTATGGTTCTATTTCTAATTGTCTGAGGAGTTTATATTTTTCCCAAAATCTGTCTGGGAGTGTAACCATTCTAAGCCAATTAACTAGAGACCACAGTCTTCAACCATCTAGCCACTAGCCACTAGCCACTAGCCAAAACATTTTACTGATTAGTGGCTTCCAACTTAATAACCTGACGCGATCAAACTGCAACTGTTTTGCTACCATTTAAATGCTAGCTCGGTCTCAAGCACACGGTTCACCAATTTCTTGTAGCTGAAAAGTCTTGAGATTGCTGAAGATCGTGATTATCCGTTTTGAAATCACGACCTAAATGCCTACATTCGACAAAATTCCTTAGTAATAGTGGAAATCTTTTTACCGGAGGAATGCAATTGAGATGTGTTGTCAAAGCAATCTATCTGGGGCTACAAATTCCTTAGCAATAGTGGAAATCTTTTTACCGGAGGAATGAACTTGAGTTGAGTTATCGAAGTAATCTATCTGGGGCTACGTATCCTATGATTAGTTGAAATTGCCAAATACCATCCAAATCATTGCGAATCCTTTTAGAAACCTGGGATGAAATACATGGACATGGATGGCAATTTTGTGTTTGGGATCGGATATGTCAATACTATGAAAATTGGTTCGATTGTTCGTTGTATAAACCGATGATAATGAGTTTTAGCATTTGCTGAGTTTTATGTCAGTGTCAGATTGATTTTGCAATTCTTATTTGAGCATGGAGTGTATGATGATGTCTCTTTGGTTGAAAGCCAAGGATTTAGGGGTTTCCGAGGAATGAAACTGAGATGAGTTATGAAAGTGAATCTATCTTGGGGATAGGTGTTCAATGATTAATTGAAATTGCCAAATACCATCCAAATCATTGCTAATCCTTTTAGAAACCTGCATGAAGTATATGGGCATGGATGACAATTTTGTGTTTGGGATCAGGTGCGGGGTAGATTATCAATACTACGAAAATCAGTTCAATAGTTTGTTTTATAAACGGGTGATAATGAGCTGGTAAAGCATTTTTTTGAGGGTTTTTTTGGTCAATGTCAGATTGATTTTCCAATTCATATTGGAGCACGAGTGTAAGATGATATCTGTTTGACTGAAAGCCACGGATTCAGGGTATCTATTCCATCAAAGTCGTTAAGATTACAATCCTGGCTTCATCTCTTAGTTATTGCATCTTCTGAGGGTTTGAACCCTATTTGATGTCACCAATTGAACAACTAATTGATCAATATCATTCACTAATCGTTAATAATATTTGATAATAAACTTGATCAAAATCAGTCTTTCATGCTTCAGCTCATTTTGGGACATATAAAATTGCAAAATAAGGCCTGTGACATATTGTGTCATTCATTTTGGGCATGTTTTATAGCAAACGACCACATTAGTTGCGTTTATCTGGTTGATAAATCGTGGAGTCAATCTTGCTTTTATATAATAGTCACCTATAATTATTGTAAACAAACGCAAACTATTGAATTACGAGCGGTGCTTCCCAAACACCAATATAGCATTTTGGGAACTATTCTAGTTATGGTTTAGTTGAAGTGTCCATTTACACGAGGCTTTCCAGGTTGTAACGTATTTAAAGGTTCAGAAAAGATGAGTTTATCTGCCCAAACTAATAGCTGCAACTCGGATGTTGACTGAATTTAGAAGTGAGCATGTGTTACTGAGAATATCAATAAGCAAGGATACAACTCTCAGAATGCTCTCTTGAAGTCAATATGCCTTAGCGCTGAAGTTAAATCATAATGTAAACTAGAATGATACACTTTTATATGTCTAAATTTCATAGCTTAAATGTGATGGGCATGTGATTGTATTTAGTCATTTTTATTGTGAAATATGATCAAAATTTAGGAAGACTTATAGCATGTTGGGAGATTATGGATAGTTAGGGCAAGGTCCAATGCAGCTGTTTGACTTATTTTGACGAGCAGCTACTGTATAATTTTTAAGGAGTAATTTGTGGAGCTGATGGCCCCATGCAACTGCTAAAATTGCTGCTTGTTTTTAAACAATCATTTTAATATTAATATTTTTATATAAAAATTGGAGGGAAAATTGGTGATAAAAAGAAAAGAGAAAATTTAGAAGCAAACAAGGGAGGCAAATAAATTCATGAAGACACTTTTGAACTCTCAGATTTAATGAAGTTGGTGGTTGTGCATAAGAAAATTAAGTTAAAAAATTATTTTCCCACCAAAATCATTTTTTAAGAAAATTCTGAAATTAAATATTTGACAAATGGCAGAAAAATATTCTTAAAACATAACTAAGCTAGTGGGGCAATTTTTCACCCACTTGCTAAAAGTAGGAGCTCCTATTTTGAAGGAGAAGATTCCAAATAATCCCATAGCTAAACAATTTTTTTTCATGGGATGATAATGTTTGTTGCTTAATTTTAAGCAATGTCTTAAATATTACTTTTAAATCAAATTTTTAGTAATTTTTGTTGCAAATAAATTTGAAAACAAAATTGTAGGCAAATAAAAGAAGAGATGTGAAAAAAATGGTGAAGACACGTGTCACTTTTTTCAATAAGTAGTTGTTGCTTATTTCTAGCCACTCTTTTTTTCCCACAGTTTGTAAGCAGAAAATTCATTTAAGGAATAGCATGGAGATTATTTTTATTTCCTAAACAATAGTTGCTCCATAAAAATAGGAAGAGATACTATATTATCTTTTTTCCACAATTTTTATTCTCCATGGGAACACTCTAGCTGCTTAAATTTAAGAAGAAAATGGAGCTAAGCAGGTTAAAAAACTTGTTTGATAGAGCAGGCTAATTGTCAAATTGAGGCCCTTTGTCCAATTGACCAGTTTAGTTTTTAAAATGTTTAAAAATCATTAAATTGTATATTATTTGGAATATTATTATACAAAATTTATTTTTACATTTTAAATTATTATTTGCTAGTAGTTAAAATACTGATCTCTTAGCCTTAGATGTGTAGTATTGCAGTTTAAACACTTTGTTGGTGAAGCAACCATTAAGGTTCAAATCCCTGTTGGGCCACTGGGCTCATAGGCTTTGTGCTTTTGTTGGGTCGTTGGGCTCATTGGGTTGAACAAGTGAAGCGTGAGGATGAAGTCCCCCATTTGTGGCATCATCGGTTCATAGCTACGGGGCAAAAGTGTTTCACTTGGAGTTGGAGGGTGTGTCATGTCAGTGTCATCGGTCACCTTAAAATTTTTTATCAAGCATTAATTAAAAAAAAGTATTGACCTCATAAATTGTATTTAAATTGCAAATTGATAATGCCTTTTTAAATCATAATACATACAACTAAAACTAGAAATTGCATTATTGGTAAAAGAAACAAAGGAGTTTTGTAGAGAGGATAAGAAGTCGTAATGAAACACAACGAGCACCCCAATGATCAATTTAATTAGAAAGAGACCACTCTTCTTTCAACTTTAGGAGGGTATTTCTAGAGATCTAGTAAGATGAAACATAAATTAACAATTCACCCAACTAAATTAAGGGATGAACCACAATATTCAGAATTGGGATTAAAAGAGTCCAAATTTGGATAGATAAAAACACCGTCCAATATTGATTTTAAGGTCCAACATATAACTTACATGGTGTGCTCATTTAGTCTCATGGGTTAAGTCCTCCTAATGGTCTTGTGTGTTTAGCTATTCCTCTCTTTCATTTTTCATACCTCTTGACCAACTTCCAAGAACATAGGGCAACCCTTCACATTTTAACAAGCTCCACCATCATCCTCCATCTCCTAAATCATAGGGGAATCCTCTCATTTGTCCTCCTTCATTGATCTTTTTATCACATCTCCACTGCCCATTGCCTCTCCAAAAAATAAATAAAGTGAGACACATTATCATCCATTCATCTTTGCTAATTATATGATGTCAAAATATGCACCTTTTGTGCAAGAGCTTTTACATTCCAACCAATGACTTGAGCAAAGTAAATTCACAATATGCATTTATGGTAATGTTGCTTTGAATGTTTGTGTTGTCTTGTTTTAAATTTTTTTGTGAGCTGTATTAGAGGTTTACTTTGGATTGATTTAGGAATTGTCGTTTGCATGTGCTTCCTATTTGATTTTCAAATTTTAATAAGATCTAGGGGTGAAACATAGCTCATTGTTGCATCTAAAATGACCAACAAAAATACTTTGATACTAATTTTATCACAAGAAATTTTTATATTTTATGTAGGATCCTCAATTTTAACCTATACAAAATTTTGTATAACTGTACATTCTATATCATATAGACAATCATATGACTACATTAGATCAATTTGACACACATTTTCTCAGTTATCATGTACATAGAACATAAACATAGTAGGATTTTAAGTCTTATTTTATCTTGATATACTTGAGGTTGACCAAACTTACTTTGTTCATTGATTATGAAAATTATTAGGCAAGGCATGCAAGATGATCTAAATGATCCTAACGATTCCTCATTCATCCAATTTTTTTCACTATTTTCCTTCTTGCTATACACTCATACATTTTCCATCAATGTATTTGTTGGTTCCCAAATCAACATATTGGAAAGCTTACAAAGGATGCTAAGCTTTGCTATCAAGCCCTCCTAGTGATTTGGCCAACTAACGAGTTTTGTCCTTTAGAGGATTGTACTTCTGCACTTTAGGCTCTGCAAAACCAAGACGAGTAAGCCTACACTAAAACTGCTCTCCAAGTTGAAGCTTTTTATAGTAGATGCGTTCTTCTAACGATTATATATATGCTATCTCAAAATGGCATTGAGTTCTGAAATAAGAAAATTCTTATATCTTATCCTATCTTACTTGTTGCTGCTTCCTGATATCTTACTGATCTTCTATATCTTCCGCTTTACTTAACTTTTGATCTCCTACTTCTGATTTGCAACTATTTTCCTACTGTAACTTTTTCAACTTTAACTGATTACTGCTATCAATTTATCTTGCTACTGCGCTATCATTGCTTCTTTGTTTTTAACCTTATGCTTTTTAGTCTTACTTCTACTTACACAGTTTATCTAGATGGTTTTGGTTTTGAGTGTTTCAAAATAATTCACCATTGCCTTCTTCCTATTGGGCTGCAGAGCCGCTCTCCTCCTTAACCTTAATGTATAACCCCTATTAGACAAATTTTTAAGATCACTGCTTGGATGACCTTGTCAACTGATCTGACCTTTAATGCCTTCGGTTATTAAATAACACCACAATTAGTTCTATTGAATTGAATTTTTGCTTGAAAAGACCAATAGAACAAAATTAGCATGGATAACAACTTCTCATACAAATTTTGATGATCCAATTGCAATGTATACAAAATAACTTCTCTACAAAAAGACTCAAGATAACTTCTATTTACTTGAAACATAAATCATAGAGGAACTGATTAACTCAAAGAATTCATTCACAACCTTTTAAAAGTAAAGCAATGCCATTATATTAATTCTGAAAATGTTTCTTACAACTGATCAAGTATGTCTTCTATTCTTTTCCTCTTATATCCTTATATATATATGGAACTGACATCGTTTCATGAAAGATCACGACTTTTCAAAAAATAAGTAACTTTCTAAACACTTAACTAACTATCCCTAAAGAACAGATTAAGAGCTCCCAAATGATCGATGTATTCTTGGCTTTTGTAGGCCTCCAAATTGGAATGTAACAACAACATAGTGTACTCTTGCTTGTACAATCGATCATAAATATTAAGAAGGAAAGAAAATGCATCATCCCATCTCAAAGCTTCCTGCGCAATTTTAGGATGTTCATCAGTTAACCTTGATGTCCATCGTTCCAAGGGAAGAAGTGTTACAAGTAGTGGTTGTCCTTGCACCAAAAGATCGACCTGTTAATGCCTGATACAACCACTAGACTTATAGAATCCACAGGAGGTTGTTAAACCATGTCGTGAATCCCGCTAGAGACGCTGGCCCACTGCCAACAATCCCCCTCCCAACGTCACTCGCCATGGCCTGCGTGATTCGAACTTGTGACCAAGCTCTAATACCGCTTGTTAAAAGTAGTGGTTGTCGTTGTAGCAAAAGATCGACTTGTTAATGCACGATACAACCACTAGACTTATAGAATCCATAGGAGGCTGTTAAACCATGTCGTGAATCCTGTGAGGGACATTGGCCCACTGCCAACAAGAAGAGTCCCCTCATGCATCACCTCAGATAGAAACTCTGTTTCTTCTTCCAATTGCTTCATGTTAGCCTTCAACTCCTCATAGAAATCATCATGTATTTTCTGCAACTCCTTTCCTCTGGCTATTTCATCTGCTGATAGTGATTCATTCTTTCTCATCTTCTCATTAAGCTTCTCTCTCAATCAAATATGCTCATCCAAATTTTTAACAGTGCCACAATATTTCTTCCAATAATTTGTAGAATGAACCAACATAGCCTTATACTTGTGATCAATTACTCCCTCAATTAATTTGCATCTTTCCTCTGTTGATTTCTTCTTTGTGTTGCTCAACACCCTTTCCAAGCTTCTCCAGTTTATATCTCCAATAAGTAGCATCTTGTAGGGCCTCCACAACTCTTTGTTCTTGTTGACAGTCCCAAGAAGAATCTATCTCTAAAGATATTTTCTGTGAAGATCCTCCCTTCTCCCCTATTTGTATAGTTTTATGTTTCCATTGTTGCTATTCTTCTTCAGACTTCTCATACATGCCTTTGTACACGTTTCTTTCTCTGACTAAGAGCTCGATTTGAGCATGAGTCATATGGGCAATATCAATGTATAATTTGGATGTAACCAAGGAATCAATTTCACCAACCTTCTGCACCATCATGTGGCCAAAAGTCTTTTCAGTATCTATCAACAGTGGTCTTTTATTTATGGGATAAAGTGCCCATAGGAGCAATGCCTTTTGCTCACGATCATATCCTGATCCTGTATACACCTTATCTACTTGTTCAGACAATAATCTATTCTCAGGATCAAATTGTTTAACAAAACTATCAAAAATTACAGCAGATCTCATATACCAACCCTCATAAATGATGACACCTGCTTCCTTGAGAAACTGCCTTCCCCTTTGTGGGGTCATTTCATTCATCTCCGCTTCATTTTCATCCTACAACATTTTCAGAACATCTTGTTCATTGGTTTGGTCCGAAGAGCCCAATTGGTTCCTGAGCAGGCTACCCTTATGCTGATACGAGAAATTCCTAAATTCAAGACGATTAATGAAGTCCTCATCATAAATAAATTGATCATGCTCCATCTTTCTAATGTCACCAACCTTGTCTGTATACGAAGGATCAATATCAACAATAATCTCTTCCTACAGCTACAATGATGGCCCCTGTTTAGTATGTATATCTTCCCTTAGAAGTATATCCTCAATATAACCTCTTGGATCTAGAGAAAGATGCGTAATAGGTGTCACTGTTCTAACTGGCTAGGATAACTCTCCGAACACATATAAAGGAATATTATCCAGAATCTCTTTTTCATGTTCTAATAACTTATTGGCCTTAGCCAATGGATCGATAACATTCCTTAGCACTTGCAGATTAACTTTACCCTTTCTCAACTTCCATTCATAAGCCTTCTCCACTTTAAGGCATGTGTTCCTTTTCTTCACAACCTCCTCCACCTCTAAGTTTCAAATCAAATCATCAATCAATAGAGGAGTGTGTTCATAAGCACGTAGTTTCTGGGATACTTTGGCCTTTTGTATATACCCTTCGGGGTCAAAATTGCTTCTAGGCTCACCAGCTAACAAATTGTAGTAACTCAATTTAGAGTTAATCATATTGTAACTCTCCCTACTCTTCACCAAAAAATCTCCAAAAGATAAGCATCTAGACAAGATTGATTGTTTGCCATAAGGGATTAAATGCAATGCATTAGATGCAGCCAATTGTCTGATTATTTCAAGGTATGTAATCCTATTTGGAACAACCCTTGGAAGATCATAAGGACACTCCTCAAATCCATACACCCTTATCCTTGTGTAATCACCGAAAGCATACCAATCACCCCAATTATGGACCACTGTGCTTTGTCCATCAAAATCCCTCGGCCTAAGAAACTTTTTAATCTCCATAGATAGAGTGCAATCATAGGGTTTTCCCAGTAGTTTCATTAATGGTCTAACAAAATATTCTTCGAAGCATAAATATGGCAAGTAAGTTGATCCCTGATCCCACATTTTTAACCACATATGTACTGGTTGTTGCATACCCTGATGTTGTGTTCGCTAATTGGCAAATCATCCGTATCTTGACCAACATATAAGAACATGTGCATGAGAAGGGACTAGTGTTTGAAATAATGGCTACTAGAATCATTCCTCATCCTTTCTAGGTCATGATTAATCTTTTGTGCAAGAAAACAGGGATAATAAAAAAATTGTGCATCTTTGGACTAAATATCCATCGTTACAACCATAACTGCTATGTCCATCAAAGGAGGAGCGTCAATTCCAAACACCTGTCCAACTGAGAGGTAAGTATATTTAATATATGGATGGAAAAGCCCTATATCAAAAGGAGGCTTATCACTATCCTCAAATATCCTATGGTTTCTTCCATTCTTGGGTCTGTGCAAAGGTAATACCCATCTCTTGTAAGTATTTTCTAGGGCAGAATATTCACTTCTCAACTTGGGTACACTAATATCATCTTCTGATCCCAATTCAAGCCCAAAAACCCTCTCACTTGTTTCCTTGTTGATTGGTACCATAGGGTGTCCATTAGCATCATACACCATTTTGGTTTTCAGATCATATCTATTTACAATTTCCTGCATTAGCTCTTTGTTGATGAATACATTGGGTACTACCAACCTCCCGAGGTTTAGTTTCCATGGATGACAAATTGGCTCACCCTCAAATCTTCTGTTGTAGTGGAACATGAATAATTCATATCCTCTAGTTTTAGTCCATATATCACCCAATCCTCACATTTATCTTCTAATCCTTCCTCACCTGGCTTAATTTTCTTTGACCTCTGTGCATATTGCGGGAATTGGTCCATTAGATCTTGTTTAAGGTGCCTACTTTCTACCTTTTTCTTTTTGGGCTTAGACTCTTTTGCTGGATTAGTTTGTGCAGGATCTTTCTATTTTTTAACCCTAGGTTTATGAGAAGATGACGATTCCATGATCCAATTGAGATAGAAATCAAAGAGAGTTAAGGAACCTTACTTGTTAATCTCCTTGTGACTGTCCAATGTTTCAACTACCTCTAAATTTTGCCTCCAAGCGTTAGCACGACCGATATTTAAGCCACCGTTATCAATTACAAAGAAGTTATACTGTGCTACAACGGTTGTAAATGCCAAGTTCAAATTTGTCATGTCGAAGGGATTGCTATTAATTAGCTATTCATGTTAAGCATAACTTTCCCGAAATCGATGGATTTGACACTAAACTCATCGAGATCATTGTATCGGTCATTACAACTAACAACAGTTCCTTTGATTATGCCATTCTGATTAAAATTTGCATTCGCTTAACCTGTTTTCACTTTGCCAGACACTTCATTTTGTTCGATGGCCATATTGATGTAAGTTAAAACCCTTTCTTCGAAACCCCTTTTCAGATAAAATCTCATCATCGCCTAGTTCGTGTCTATTTTTCCCGAAGCTCCATTTTAACCAATGATCCTGTCAGAGAAACTCATTGATACTTTTACCGATAAGGTACTTATCGATTAAAATATTGACTTCTCTTAACCTTTATCTGTTTTGCATGGTGTCCCATTTTGTACAATGCATTTTTTGCTGGGCCTTCTATATAATTGGTCGAAGTCACCTTTTCAGGTATCAATTAACATTTCTTTCTCTTATGCGACTTGTTATTTTAATTGATGTTTCTCCTTTTCGATTAAGCCTCCTTTGATTTTATCGATAATCCTTTTGAAACACTTCGATGCATCCCGTATTATTTTATCCGACATACTTCCTTTAGGTAAATGTTGAACACCCTTCGAGAGTGTCCATGTATTTTCGATGAAAGCCACATGTTTAATTGATAATAATCTTTCGGTGTAAATTTGGCTTGATTTCACCGATATGTCGACACCGCTTTTTTTGATATGACTTTGATGAGTCTTTTCCTTTGTGAGACTTTTAAACTTGTTCATGAATTCCATAAGGAGTTCACAGACTCCAAAATAGAAGCAAGTAAGCTTTCATATGTCTCTTTGGTCAATTAGAAAATGAAATCCTTAACATCCTTGTCAGTCCCTCTTGAGAAGAGCTTGAAGGTTGTCACTGCAATAGAGCATTGACATGTAATAGTACAAACATGCGAGGCTTTAAAGAATCAACCAGAGCACCAATCCTTTCTTGCATATCATTTTAACTATATGTCACACTGATTATCAAAGCAAAATTTTGATCACTTTTGTAGTCCCAACAATATTTTCCTTCTCTGCTTGATTATTTTCTTGTGACACTTGTGAAATGCATTTTTACTAAACTCGTTCTTTGTTTAGTGGTTAGATAAATTGATATAATAACAAAATGAACTTACATTCTATTGAGAAAGGTCATCTTTTGATGGAGCTTTGTCTAGGTTTGCATTGGAATCAACTCCCCAAATTTACTGATTAATTTTTTAAAAAATGATTATTAAAAAATGTTGAGGATATAACAAAATAACCAAATATTCCCGAGGACATGTTGCCCACTGAGGAGATCCATATTTTGTCTAGCTTCGATGTGGTTTTTGCCTCAGATTTGGAAAGCTTACAAAGGGAGGTGGATAGTCTAAAAAATAGAGTGAGCGAGGCGGTGAAAACTTTGAAGCATTTCCAAGTTCAGTCTTCATATGATGCATAGCTCGACAATTTCTACCTTCTTCATGCTATGAAAAATTCTCGGGGAGGATGAATAAGAGGAAGGAAATTATAAAGATTTGTTCAAGTTCCTCACTGATGATTGTTCTCATGTACAACATCAGTTCGGTTGTGATATTAAATCCTCACAAGAGGTTTAATGGGGATCTTACCCCCTACCCCTCTGGGGCTTCCCTGTATATTTTTTGTTTGAGCCTGCGTGGATTTTTGAACTTATGTTGGTTGTGCTACGAATTCAACTGTACAAGTAGGATTTTGGATAGGTTTTTAGTTTGTTTTCCCTTGTTTGGTACTTCTCTCTATTGTGGTGCTAACTTTCATGGGTTAGGCTGTTGAACTATGGCCTATATTTATCTCTTTATTAGTTCTGTTCTAGGCTACTTTTGATGTTTATCTGTTGTTTGTGTGCTATAGTTTGTACGCCCTCAAGCAGTGGTCTTGTAAGGGTCAACACCCTAGTTTTTGCTGCTGATTAATAATAAAAACAAAATAACCAAATATATATCCACATGCTCACCAAGCACCATATTCACATATTATAAAAAAATAATTTTATGTTTTTCGATAGATAAAATTAATATATTCAATTAATTGTGCATCTAGTTGATATAAAATTAGCATTAACTTTTTGACTATTTAAGTTGAACTAATATTCTTTACTTAAATGAATATGTATTCTTTAAATAATTTTTAGAATATATATTATTTAAATACATTAAATTTATTAAAAAATATAATAAAATTATGTTAAGTAATATAATGCACATGATTAAATATAAATATTATATACATTTATATATTTTACATAATATATGATTTAAAATATTTTATAAGAAATCTAACTACTTAATTAGTCTTTTAGAGAGAGGCCTTAAAAAGTCTGGATTAGTAATTATTTTGTTGTTTGTTTTGTACTCTTTTTGATGTGGGTTGGTTGTTAAGGATTTTGTATATAGGGTTTTTGGTCCCTTCAAAACTTATTTGAACCTTAATAAAAGACTAGTCTTTTAGAAAGATGAAACTGTTGACCACGATGTTTACACGATACAACGACAAGGATGTAGAGATCCAAAATCCATCTTGTTGGTGCCCAAAAATGATAGTTTGGATTTCCTATGGACTTGCCAATCTAATGCTGGGAAACCCAATTGTTTTTGCCAACTAACAAGTTCAACCAAATGGAGTTTTAAACTTCTGCAATTCTGGCTCTGCAAAGCCAAGACTGGTAGACCTGTACCTTAACCAAATATGTTGATTCAAAGGCTTTTTATAGCAGCTAACTAAATATAAAACTTGTGGATTCTTTCAAGTTGGCAAATAAACTTGAGAGGAATCAAATTGTAAGTATCTCAATCAATAGTATATTGAATGCTGCAAAAAATGAAATGCTTTGATTAATAGTAAATGTTTGACAAAAGGTATATAAAATGAAGTAGATCAAAGGAATAAAATATCACAAACTTTGAACAATGAACTGAATGACTATATTTCAATTATTGATAAGATCAGTGCCTTGCTCCTACTTGGGCAATATAGTCAATTCTATATCAATCCTACGTACACCTCAGAGACAGTTTTAATAATTTGTATATAACAAGACCATCATTTCAAGGGCTTCTACATGAATTATAATTGAAACCAGATTATACAATTAGTTCTACTGAATTTAACTCTACCTTTGAGATACCAATAAAACAGAGGAAAGTTTGTCAACCACACCTTTCAACTGATGATCAAACTGTATATATATTTCACATTACAAATAACACGAGAATTCAACACAATGAAACAATCTATCTAAATAGATTTATCTGAGAGACTAACTAAAAATAATTGAAAACTATTACCACAGGTGAGAGAAAAGGTACTTATCTCTTTATTAATGTTGAAAAATAGTACTTAATAGTTCATGTTGGAGTTGTGATCAAATTCTATCCTATGAAAATCTGTATTATATTGTATCTTATTGTTGTTTTTATTTGTTTACATTTTACACCACATATATACGTGGATGAATGATTTTCACACCCCTTTAGGGTGAAGAGACACCACCCTATGTTAAAATTTAAAAACTTCTTTTCAAAAAACTAATCAACAAACAAACTAATAACTACCTATCTTTTGGATTTGCCTTTGGCCGAAAATCCAAAATAGATTGTACGAACATAAGATTTTTACTGGAGATAGGAAATTTGATTTTCTGAACTAGGTCTATTTTCAATTTTCAATGTTTGATCGGTTTCATTCTCTGTCAACATCATCTTTACAGCAGGTCAAAATTCTAGCATCTCTGAAACCTTCGCTTACATAATTTTGATTGTTTCTGTCATAGAGCTTCCTTCCTTAATCCCTCAACTTTTAATTGAAAAAGTAATATATTTTGTATCCCATTTCATGTACTCCATCATATCATAAATTATTGGGCATAGAGTTTAGGATGCCATTTTTTAGAGTTTTATCACTATATAGGACTCCAAATTTTGCCAAAAAATTAGAGCTCCAACAGGCTCTTTCTGGGGACATATAATCCCTGTGAGCATAGCGAGATCCCAGTTATCTTTGGAGAAGCAAACCATTAGTTTATTATCCTCTTCATAAACTATTTGTCTGAACTTAATTTGGTGACCTTTGGCCCTGAAAATGAATATTATTCTTTTCCTCTGTCAAAGATCTGATTCTGATCATGCAACACTTTGAATCTCCTAAAAATGATATTATATCGTTCCTTTTCATTATGAACTATAATATTTGAAAATAGATAAGTTTCAAAGTTATTTAGCCCTAACATCTGATCCCTTGCTATATTAGATGTATCATCCTTATAGAGAATACTTATTGGTTCCACTTTATCAATGCGGTCTTTGGCTTTTGATTTGTGTTTTTCCTTTGAGAAATCATCAGGCACACTGTGTTCTTTGCTGAGTGGAGGATCCCTCTGCATTTTATTAGTCATACAAGTATCTAAATTAAGTTTTTCTGCTTGGACATTTCCTTGCACACAATCTACCGCATTTCCATTCTCTAGATACTATTTTTCCTCACATAAAAGTTTTGAAGATAGCTCATATTCAGGAACTATTTCTTCTCTTATATCAAGAATCTGATCAGGTAGGATACTTGGATAATTCTCAATATTATTCTCCAAGACATTCCCATCATTATTCTTGGCTGATTTAATCCCATCTTCACAAGTTTTATACAACTCCTGCTCAAAAGATGAAATGAAAGATATTTCACCTTCTGAATGCACTTCCTCATTCATATTTTGAGTTTCATCATCTTTAAAATGATCACTATGCCCACTGTCTTTATCATGATGTTGATGGACTTGATGGCATAGAAAATATTCTTCAAATAATAGATTCGAAGACAAACATATCTTCCTCTACTTCCTCTTCAGACAATGGATTCAGGAACATAGAGAGTTTGGGCATATCTCCATGATAACTTTCATCTGAAACTTCCTCCTGTTCATGCGCTGTATGTTGTTCTATTTCATCTCCATTATTTGATTCTTGGAAATATTTATATTCTTGATCTAGTACCTCCTGCATACATATCGATCCATTAATTTTTTTACTGTGGTGGATTGAGAAAATTTTTTGACCACTCTTCTCAACATGTTTTTGATATTCCATGTCTAACAAAGGTGAAATTTCTTCTGTACTGAGTAAAATTTCATCATCCATTTCATTATCTGCATCTATTTCACATGTCCTATTACCTAAAAAGTCAACCATACATGAATCAATTACTAGTTCATCCTCCACATCACCTTCTCTGATGAATGCACCACAACATATATGTTTGATTATTTGAGATATGTAGCTATGGCTGGAGTTATCATCTTCTGCACATATTTTGAAAGAAGAATCTGAACAAGGCATTAAATCAATGGTGTGATCTTGGCTTTTTTTTCTGTAGCTATCCTATAGGTATTTTCTTCTCCATATGCATTACAAGGAGGCATGTAAGGTTTTTCTTCCATAATGTAATTTACATCTTCCTCTTCATATCACATGTTTTCTTCTTCATCACTGAGACAATCAAGCACAAGGATTTGTTCAATCTGATCATAAGCCTCTTCTTCTTTGTCTTCATATTTTTCTAATATCTGAAAAAAGAGCCTCAAATCAGAGTCATCTAATGATATTCCCAACTCCAAAAACCTTTTTACAAATTCCTCGCATGAAGGTATAATGTTTGACGATATCTCTCGAAGAATGCTCACCAGCCTTATCAGCAAGTGTGCAAAAGAATTACCTTCGAATCTCTCCAAGTTGAAAAAGGCATTGAGTGGAGACATGCTAGGATCCTCTTCCATGATGCAACTTTGTTCTTCATAAATTTCATAACACATGTTGTCTTCTTCACTTGCATCATGGAATACGTCAAGAAACCATCGCTCAAACTGCCTCCACAATGAGATAATCCGTGTAGGTAACAATTCATATTCTTTTTGTGCATAGTCCTTTAAGGTCCCGACAAATAAATTTATCACCTGATCTTCTGCAAAAATCTCATAATCTTTTATAAATATTTAAAATGCATCTAAGTGCTGCAGTGCCGATTCATCCCATTCTCCATGGAACTTTGGTTCAAGCTATGAAATTTTTAGGGGTAGCTTACTAGGTTTATAATCAAAATTGCTGAAATCAAATGGCCTAATGCCATTTGGAATAAAAGGTTTTCTCTGAAATGGTTGAGACATTTGAAAAAACTATCTACAATTTCCTTATGAGTCTTCTCCCTCAGTATAGTAGCCAACTGAAAAGTTTTACTGAATAGAGTCACCACCTCTTTCGAGGAAAATATTGATTTGTTGGTCTTCTGGATTCTTTCTTCCAGCAGAGTGCACTTTTGAACAAACTAGTACAATTGTTCTCTGATATGCAAAATCTAAAACTTTGGGTAACTTCACAATACTTATTGTGAGCAACTCTCCCCAGCAGAGTCGCCAATTTGTTGGTGCCCAAAAATGATGGTTTGGATTTCCTATGGAATTGCCAATCCAATGCTGGGAAACCCAATTATTTTTGCCAACTAACAAGTTCAACCAAATGGAGTTTTGAAATTCTACAATTCTTGCTCTACAAAGCCAAGGCTGGTAGACCTGTACCTTAACCAAATATGTTGATTCAAAGGCTTTTTATAGTAGATAACTGAGTATAAAACTTGTGGATTCTTTCAAGGTGGCAAATAAACTTGAGAGGAATCAAATTGTAAGTGTCTCAATCAATAGTATATTGAATACTGCAAAAACTGAAATGCTTTGATTAATATTAAACGTTTGACAAAAGGTATATAAAATGAAGTAGATCAAAGGAATATAATATCACAAACTTTGAACAATGAACTGAATGACTATATTTTAATTATTGATAAGATTAGTGCCTTGCTCCTACTTGGGCAATAGAGTCAATTCTCTATCAATCCTACGTACACCTCAGAGGCAATTTTAATAACTTGTATATAACAAGACCATCATTTCAAGGGCTTCTACATGAATTATAATTGAAACTAGATTATACAGCTAGTTCTACTGAATTTATATCTGCCTTTGAGAGACCAATAAAACAGAGGAAAGTTTGTTAACCATACCTTTCAACTGATAATCAAACTGTATATATATTTCACATTACAAATAACATGAGAATTAAACACAATGAAACAATCTATCTAAATATATTTATCTGAGAGACTAACTGAAAAGATTTGAAAACTATTACCACAGGTGAGAGAAAATGCACTTATCTCTTTATTAATATTGAGAAAATAGTACATAAGAGTTCATGTTGTAGTTGTGATCAAATTCTATCCTATTAAAAATCTGTATTATATTGTATCTTATTGTTGCTTCTATTTGTTTACATTTTACACCACATATATATGTGGATGAATGGTTTTCACATCCCTTTAGGGTGAAGATACACCACCCTATGTTAAAATTTAAAAACTTCTTTTGAAAAAACTAATCAACAAACTAACTAATAACTACTTATCTTTCGGATTTTCCTTTGGCCAAAAATCTAAAATAGATTGTACGAACATAAGATTTTTACTGGAGATAGGAAATTTGATTTTTCGAACTGGGTCTGTTTGCGATTTTCAATGTTTGATCAGTTTCATTCTTTATCGACATCATCTTTACAACATGTCAAAATTCCAGCATCTCTGAAACCTTCACTTACAAAATTTTGATTGTTCCTGTCACAGAGCTTCCTTCCTTAATCACTCAACTTTTAATTGAAAAGTAATATATTTTTGTATCCCATTTCATGTACTCCATCATATCATAAATTATTGGGCATGGAGTTTAGGATGCCATTTTTTAGAGTTTTATCACTATATAGGACTCCAAATTTTGCCAAAAATTTAGAGCTCCAACACATCTCTTGAAAGAGTGAGGTAAATCACTCCCAATGTTTTGGAAGGCCAAGTCACAATCGGGTTGGATAGGTCTTAGAAGATCATGTAAAACTTCACAAGATAGACCTTTGCTGGTTTGATGAAACTTAAGGTTGGGAATGTCGACTTTAGATTTCTACTTGCTTTTTGATAATTTTTGAAGATATCCAGATGTAGAATACCTGCATACAAGGTTTGCAAAACTAATACAAATTCTATTTCTAATCTAGCAAACTAATTCTAATCTCAAATTATGATTAAACAACAAAAGGTGATGAGTTTGTAGGAAATTTCAAAGTAAACATATTTCTATCATGGACATCAACCATTTAAATACTAAATTTGCATAAAGAAGGTTAGATCAAATCATATTAACTATAAAATTAAATTCATAATAACGTAGTGCTATCATCAAAGGAAATAAACAATGAATAATTTCTCAAAATTTATCAAATTGTAAGCTATACCATCCATGCACATATGAAAGATGAATTTATCCTTCAAGATAATCCAATCAATCTATCTATCACATCAAACTTGCATTCAATAGCTAATACCAATTAATAAGATTGATTGAGCAAATCCCACAAAAACACACAAGGCTCTTGAATTTGAAATTGTATTCAAATTCAAAAAAATAAACATCTTAACACATTGAGATTGCAACACCAAATGTATTCAAGTTCAAAAGAAGAAATCCCAACCCTTATTACATTAGAAATTCAAGTTTAAATAGGGTTTTACGATCACAAATTTGCAAACTTTTAACAAGGGGTTCTATACATTTATCCTGGACGTAATAAAAGGAAAACATCAAATAAAATAAGTGAAAACAATCCTAAACTATTATATGATGGTTTAACAATGAGTTTAATGAGTTTATACCTCAAAAAGCCTCTTATTCGACCCATAAACATGCCCTAAAATTTTGGAATGAAATCCAGTTTGGGTTGTAACTCTCCTACTCGCCCATATCAAAATTTCATGCACTTTCTTCAGTTTAGATAGAAACAAAATTGAACCTTATCACTTCCATGACCTTTGGGATGTTTGGAGACCAAAAGACAAGCATTTGGAAGAAGATTTTATATTAAAAAAATTGTCATAACAACAAAAAATGTGGTTGTTCTTCATTTCTACATTTTTCTTTTACAACAACCAAGATCTATAAAATATGCTCCAAAAATATTCCTCATGGCATTAAGGATTAGCACGTGGTCTAAGAATGCCTCCATAATGCCTTCACTATTTCCACAACATCATTTATATTTGGTGTTTTAGTGAATTCCAGCTAAGCCTATTGATTCTTTCTTAAAAAATTAAATTCTTGGTTGCATGCTCAAGTTGAGATAACTCCTTTTGCATATTTGCCAGCTCTTTCTTTATTCCCATCATTCAATTGACAGATTCCTTTGTGTTGGAAGCTTGCAAAAGACTCTTGAATTCATGAACAATATCATCTATGTTCCCCATAATTGTGTGCTATTTGTTTTTCCAAAATGAGCACCAGACGGATGCTACAAAATCTTCATCTCTCCTCATCAAGGTCCCTATGGAGTCCCCTTTGGAATTTCCCTTCTTGAAATCCTCTAATGCCAACTTTATTGACCTTGACCATATTGTAGGCAGGTTGATTGTCTTCGATTCTAAAATGGTTGCCACTAATAGCTTATTAACACTTGTCTTTTTATTCACCTTCAAAATTGGGAGAAAATTCTCCCATAGTGGTAGCACCTGGTCGATACATGTATCCTAATCATTCATTAACATTTGATTAAAAAATAGTTAGTTCTTTTACCGTTGCTTGATATAGAACTACAACTTCTCTAATTACTGCCTCCCCCACTTGTTCAATGTCGACCCTCCAATCTATACATGCTTTCATAAAGGGGTTAAATTGGGTTTCTTTTTTTCGTGCCTCGATGGAAGCTTGGATGCTAGATCATTTGGATCAATTGGACCCGCTAACACTGCAATAATGGATCTCAACTCTTCATTCTTAGTCTCCAAATCCTTATCTTTGTCCAACCTTCTAAAGATTGATGTGACTAATAAATACACTAAATCCTTTTCACCTTCACGAGTTGGTACCCCCAAGTCTAATTATTCTACCATATAGTCTTCTAGGGCCAACTCATTTGTAGGATTATCCACTACGGGGGTTACTACTTGGGTCTTCCATCACCCTTATCTATCAATGATAACATACAATACTCGTTTTGCTTTTCTTTGGCTAGACTCCCCCTTTTGGAATGCCCTTTCGACCAACAAGAAGATAGACTCTTCAATCTCTCAATATTTCTTCTTTCTTAGATGAATTGACTTTGTTAGCCACGTGAGAGTGGGCTCTACCAAGAGGGGCTGATATATCTCCATCCTTAACAAAAATTCCTGCCCTTATCCCTCTTCTTCTTGCATAGAGGATGATAATTTTTGTGGTGGAGTGGAGTCATGTTGCGATGGGGAAGAAATATCTTGCTATTATTCCTCCTTTTAAGGAGATGGAGTTTTCTCTTTTACTACTTGTTCGTCTTGGACTTTTTCCTCTTCTCCTTCCCTTATTTCTCCTTCTTTATTTGTTTCTTCTTCTTTGTTCACGTCTTCTTCTTTATTCATCTCTTCCTCTATAAGATGTCCCCCTTCTGTTTTTATTTCTTCCATAGTTACCTAATCAGTACTTATGAAGACTTCTTCTTCGTTCACTTCTAGCTATTTGTCTATGTTCTCAAGATCATCTTGCACATCCTCATCCCCTTGTGTGTCCTTCTGGGAGGCTTTTGGACCTATTCTTCCATTATTTTTGGGCCAACAAAATCAAATGTATAGAACTCATCTAGACCAAGAGGATCTTCCTTCTCCCGTTCTTCATCTTGTGGGATGTCTCATTCAACAGATAGGACTGGTTGATCCTTACCCTGTAAGGGTAGGTCTGATAGATTTTCCTCAGAAGAAGGCTCTCCCAAATTCAATGTATGAGAAATGGAAATAGTCGACCTAGTTCTTCTTCTTTTCACCAATGTAGGTCCAAGGTCTTCTTCCTCTTCTGTCTCCTCTAGAACTTCAATTACTGGTTCCCTTCAAAAGTGGAAGTCTTTCACTTCTTGGAAAGTTTAACTTTGAAGGGCAAAACTCTTGGCTAAGATTATGATGGGGCCTCAAATACGATGCTAGATGAAGTTGATAGTGTGGAAGAAATCTGGTTTGTGGTTGGTGGAGGTGGAGCATTGAAAATCATGATGGAAGCAACAAGTGGTGGAGGTGGGACACTAGTGGCTACACTTGTAGAGGATAATTAGCTGCCCTGTTTCTTCCTCCATCAACACTACAAATGACCCTCATGTATACTTTGTGTTCAATATACAAGGATAAGATCCTTTCATTGGAGTCTTTCTCATAATGTTTATTTGAGACATACATATTCTCATCCTCCTTTTCCAAGTCTAGATCCAGCCCATAGTAATCTTTTACTTTGACCTCATAATCATCTACACAATTAGCCTAGTGATATTCAATGTAGGGCTCATACTTGAATTGCACCCCCATTACATGACTACAAGTATCTATGGGGTCAAATTTACCCCTCATTATTGATATCTCATCTAAAACAATCTTAATATCCCAGACACTATGTGCCCCTACTTGATTGGAAATTGGAAACAAGGCTTGTGTTTCTTCATAATCAGTCTATGGGAATATGATATTTTCTTGCATAACTCCAAAGGATTAGCATGTTCGATGGATATATGTGAACTTTTATGGGCTGCAATGTGAAACCTGCCACCTTTATATAAGTAAATGTGCAGAATTAAATATAATAATTCCTAAACTTTTTGATTTGGGATGCCTCTTGTAAGGACACTCTCTTTGCAAATTCACCTTAAATGGATCTTATGACCACAAAAAATGAAGGCATTGTTTACTATTCGATAGTCAAGCTTCTCCACCTTCTCTTTCTGAACCAACTGTGGATAGTGGTGTTAGAATAACTGAGGGGGGGTGAATCAGTGGCCTCAAAAATTAATCAATAATCCAACCAAAACTTATATCACATATATAAAACCTCCATTTATCTTCAGTCCTATAAGATGTATGAATTTAAGTATTCTTAACAAATATATACTTCTCGGTGATTATACTATTTATCCTTTTCTAGCTTTTACCGAATAGTAGTTTATCTTTTCCTAGCCTTTACTGAATAGCGGTAAATAAACTTAGTATTTACCCACCAATCCTATTTTAGTAATGTGTAAAGAAAAACATCAAAGCAATGAACCATATACACATTTGTAACATGGATATTTAACGTGGAAACCCTATTAAGGGAAAAACCACTTGGGACTGATAACCCACAATTTTTAGTCTTCTGAAGTGAGCCTGGTGAAGAGCCAACCCTGTTAAAGGTTACAAACACACTGTTAAGTGCGACCTTGTTAGAGGATTTAAAACCATTGGTTAGTCTTTTGACCTTAGGAATTCACTATGTTGTCAACAAGAAAAACCTTTTGATACTCTTGAGTATCTCAATACATTAAGGACTATTAAATCCCACTCAGTTAAGAGATTTTATGAATCAATGATTAAACTGGAATAGTAAATGATCTGTTCATTAATACAACTTAAACTTGCAGATTTTTAGATCTATTGTAAGTCCATAATACCTTTCTGATCAATGTTCTCTTCAATTCCTTTGCTCCCCTCCTTGTTCTTTTATGCTCGGTGAATGTTGTTGCTTCTCTGTTGCTCAGTGTCTGCATAATTCTTTGCTCTGTTCTTCAGCCTGTATGATTAGATCTGCATGAAGAATTCTGTCTTCACCAAAATTTTATTCAACATTCCTCTATTTCATAATGAATTAATTGTATCTTTATATAGAAACGAGTTCACCGTTTACTGTCCTTGTCTTTCTTATTCTTGACGTAGATTGCATCTTGATCCGCAAATCTCACCATGCATTTCTTTAATCTTGAAATCATAGCTTTAGTTTTATTTTGTAGATTTCTCCTTGAAAACTGTGAATAAAACTAGCTTTAAATCTTCAGTTCAACTGGTCTATGGAAATAAAAAAATCAATCAGTTAACTCTAATTATAGATCCTTCTAGCTAAGTATTTTGTCATTTCCTAACTCAAGTTCTGATCGGTGATCAACTCTTAGTTTTCTCGGTCATTGACTCCAGTTTTCCTCAGGCATTAGTATTGTCTGTCGGTCAACACTTTGAACTGCTCGAGGATCACTTCAGTTATTCTTGGTGTTGCGGTGCTCGATATGTACTATGACTGCTTGGGGTTCTCTATCTGTCGGTGTGCACTATCTGTCGATGTTTACTGTCACTCGATGTACATTGGATTTTTATGTTTACTGATAAAATAATCAGATTATATCTGTGTATGGTGAAATCTTCTATCTGTTGGGAGCAAGCTCAAACATCAAACATTAGTGGGTTAGCACATGTAAAAAGCATAGAATGAACAAGAAACCAACAAGATTTCATCATAACATCAGATTGAGCTAAAAACAAGCAAAATGCACCCTATTTAACTTGTTTGATTTTCTCATTTTGATGGATGTGGGTGTGCTCTCTCAAACACAAATGGATCAATGCCCCAATTTGATAAGCAAGAAGAGAGATTCAAGAGCTAGTATGAAGAACTAGTCTCAAATCTTCTTCAAGATGATGAGATCAATCTATAAAATGATATGCATATGCAAGAAACTATGATTCATTTTACCAAATTGAAGCCTAACATGTGATTTCTAAGTGATCTAAACATGAAAACATGAAACTAGCAATTCTAATATTAAAATAGCATGATAACAATGCAAATTGAGAGATGAAAAATGAAGAGGAGAAGGCCTCTATTTATAGATTTTTGGGAGAGAAGAGGAGGGGTTGAATAAGGTGGCATCTATGTGGCATCCACATAAGAGCCACACAAGGGAAACATAGGCTTGAAGGGACGGGTAATTTTGAGTCAAATATAGAATTTAATATTGAGTGGCTCAAGAATTCCAAGTGGGGGACAAAGGAGTAAATATCCTTTAAGAGGAATGGGTGGCCATTTTGGACACATGGGCTTGGAAGGGATGGCTATTTTGGAGTCAAACATAGCATTAAATGTTTGAGTGGCTCAAGATTTTCAAGTGGGGAGACAAACTTGTAAGAGGAATTTAAGAGGAATGGGTGACCTTTTTAGAGAGAATTTCCCCATGTGGGTGAGTATTCCATTAGCCTTAAAAAGGTTAGGAATCACCCTTTAAGTATAATTAAAGGACAGTTAGGTAGGGAAACATGTTTAGAGGATGAGGTGATGGGAGTAGAGTAGGAATAGGGTAGGCTTAGGGTAGGTCTCTAGGTTGGATTAATAGGTTCCTAGGTAGGGTTTAGATTATAATTCAAATTAGATTTGGACAAATCATAGTTAAGAAGAATTAGGAATATGTAGGTATTTTAATAAATATAAATTTATTAAATAGGGGATTTTTGTGAGACAAATGTATTTAAATAAAAAACATTAGAATAGTAATTAGATTATTGATAAATACTAGCAATGAAACTATTTAATTGATTGAATTAAATAGTTAGAGGAATAAGAAGAATTTAATATTAATAATAATATTAATATTTTTGGATGTCTACATTTTGC
Source organism: Thuja plicata (assembly GCA_018584345.1). NCBI lineage: Eukaryota > Viridiplantae > Streptophyta > Pinopsida > Cupressales > Cupressaceae > Thuja > Thuja plicata. Next base: position 1,951,512 of record MU223536.1, read on the forward strand.
CCCTCTTTGATGTGGCATCGCAAGTGACATTATGTCAAAGACAAGAAAATAAGTTTCCCCAGAGGAAGAGGGTTTCTAGGAGTCATGCGAAAGAAACGACGATATAAGGTTGTACCCCCTCGAGAAAAGAACGCAACAAAGACAATGTTGTGGGATTTTTCTCGAAAAAGGATGCAACAAGGAGGAAGGGAGAGGAGGGTATAAATAGAAGCCTTCTAAAAATGAAATTAAGAATACAACTAAGAATGCAAATTAAATTAAATGTAGCGAAGGAGCATTGGAGATCCATTTGTGTGAAAATATGGAGAGCACATCCGATTTTGATATTGCCATAGGAGGTATGCATCAGGTGTTAGAAAACACAGATGACAAGATTCCTTTGCGTAGACTAGACACTCAAACAAAAGCACACTACAAAATACGCATGTATCAGTAGCCACCAGTCAAAATGCACCAAGATATAGAAAATCAAGGTAGTGGTGAGTAGGTTTAAACTGACACAAAAAGATAAAATCAATAAAAAAGGCCTCATGACCAAATAGTCATTCAGTTCAAAGTTCTTGCCATGAACATGATGGGTGTGATGAAGGATTGGATAAGCCGACGCCGAAAGGATGCATCCTGATAGACAATGATTGGATTTGATGTGATTAAAAGATATTCACTGGCAAAAGTTGTGAACAAAATGAGGAGCAAGGATAATCGGTCGCCAAAACTGATTTGGTGAAAAACATGATCGCAGGTGCAGGAGTCAAAACATCACTGAGAAGCGAAAAATAGAGCGATGCAGAAGTAAATGATGGTTTATTGCAAGATTTTTGAGAATATTTGATTTTTTGGGAATTTTTTGGATTTTTGAATTTTTTATTTGCATTTTTCGTGGTTTTTAAATGTTTTTGGGATTTTTGAAGTATTTAGGTTGTACAACAGGAACAATTTATACAAAAATATATAGGGGGGAGGTAAATGGAGCCGAAAATTTTTCGGGGACAACGGGGGTTATAAGAGGGGCTGGGGGGTTAAAGAAGGTCATTTGTGAGTAGTGGTTAGGCAAAAATTGAGCTCTAGAGTGAAAATTATGGTCACGATCAACTGATGAACCAACTAGGAGGACTATGAAGGACCAGGCAGGGAATGTTAGCATGACGAGGACTCAGGATGTTAGTGCGATGGTGAAAGGATTGGATACACCACAAATATACAAGGACCAAACTGAACAAATAATTATAAGCAAACAATTACAAGCGATTATGTACACATGTTGCTGTCGAGACTTGATTGGATATTGCTTTTTGATGCGTGCGATAGTTTAGTATGCTGGTTGATTAGTTTTAAGAGGAAGGATACATCCGACAAGAACCCAAAGATGATGATGATCTAGATTTAGGTCAACAAGAGGAAGGATACATCCTCAAAGGACCCATTTCCAGAAAGATGGGATTCATAAATCTGATTTGATCAAAGGTGCACTGCGATCAAACTACGGAGCCAAGATGTTGTCAAAGGGAATTTGCAGAAACATAGTATTTTAAGAGCGTAACTGGATCATGTTCTGCAAGGACACCAACTGAGGACATGAGATATATACAAGCAACACTTAAACTGAAGACTAGATGAAATATGTATAGGACTAAAACTAAGGGATTGAGATAGCACAATGTATGGACAACAATATACAAGATTATGTGTACAAAAAAGCTCAGGCCACGAGATAGGAGGATTGTTTCGAACTAGTGCATGAGATGTGCGAACACCCAGGGAATACTGGTGAGATTCAGGCAGAATCAGATGTGATAGGGGAGATGGAGGATGGAAGGGAGTGAGATTTTGATAGATAATGGAACGGTCCACTATGTGTGATGCCTATTTCCAGGTTTTCATCACGCATACTTGTCTAAGGCGCCTGATTGCCAAGTTTTCACGATTGGATGAAATTTTTCTCTTTATTTTTATTTTTTGATTTCTTTGGATCTTTTTGATGTTTTTGACGTTGTCCAAGCACCTATTTGCCAGGTTTTCACTGGGACAACCATTTTTTCAGCTTCATTTTTCTACTTTTTAGAGATTTTTTTAGGACTGTTTTGCATTATTTTTGTGCTTTCTTCAGGACTTTTTACACTTTTTATGGATTTTCTCAGATAATTGGGATGAACAACCAGTCATCAGGCATAGAAGCGCTTGAGATGAATGATGTTGGTAGGATCATTCAATGGTTCTCCTTCAGGAGTGGAGAGTTGATATGCCCCAAAACTGAAGCATGCAATGACAACATAGGGGCCTTGCTAGGTGACTTCAAACTTACCTTTCTTTTCTCGATCAGTACCCACTTTATGATTTTCCTTTAGCACAAGGTCCCCTACCTAGAACTAGGATGGGTGGACCTTCTTGTTATAGTTCCACTTGAGTCTATTCTGGTAAACAATCAAGTGATCATAAGCTTGCTGGCATTTTTCATCTAGTAGATCAAGCTGTGTGAGTTGTGCCACTCGGTAATCTTCATCATCAATCAGGCCTCTTAGTGATACTCAGGGATGGTAGTTCAACCTCAATTGGTAAGACTGCTTCAGTACCGTAGACTAGGGAATAGGGAGTAGTGCCAGTAGGAGTACGGTAGGAAGTGTGATATGCCCAGAGGGCAGGATTGATCTAGAGATGCCAGTCACGACTAGTATCATTGACAACTTTCTTAAGGATTTTGATGAGGGTTTTATTAGTTGCCTCAGCTTGGCCATTACCTTGAGGGAAATATGGACTGGAGAAATGGTGATGGATATGGAGGCGAACACAAAGATCACTGACGTGTTGATTTTCAAATGGTGTACCGTGATCTGTGAAGATGGTGGAGGGTATGCTGAAGCGGAAAATAATGTGATAGAGGATGAATTTTGAGATCTAGACACCTGTAGTGAGTGTGAGTGGAATTTCTTCAACCCACTTTGTAAAATACTCCATTGCTGTGATTATGTACTTGTGGCCTTCAGAAGAGAGGGGAGTAATCTTACCAACGAGGTCAAAACCCCAACAAGAAAAGGGCCAAGGAGGTGTAATAGGTTTGAGGTCCTGTGCAGGAGCATGGATCAGATTGGCATGTTGTTGGTAGGGTAGGCACTTCTTGACGAACTCACAAGCATCATGTTCCATTGTAGGCCAATAGTACCCCGTATGTAGAAGTTGCTTGGCTAGGACCATGCCACTCGTGTGGGCACCACAAATTCTAGCATGTACCTCTTGTAACACATGGGTGGCTTCATTTTCATCTAAATACCTAGAGAACATGTTGTGATATCCTCAACGATAGAGGGTGTATGCTACGGGGGTGTAACGGGAAGCTCTACGAATAAAGTTTTGGCGTTGGGTTGCAGTGAGATTAGGGGATATGATACCATTTTGTAGGTAAGCTTGGATATCGTGGTACCACAGGGACTGGGAACCAACCAAGACACATATGCAATTCAATTCATCGTTCTCATAAGTGGGAGCATGAAGTTGCTCAACTAAGAATTCGTATTGCATAGATTCATGAGGAATCTCCAAAAGGGAACCAATTATGGCCATTGCATCAGCAACTTTATTCTGCAAGCGTGGTACCTGTGTTATCTGCAAGTGGAGGAAATGTTCTTTCATCTTGTCAACCATCTACTTATATGGCATCAATTTATCATCTTTGGTTTGATACTCATCTAGGACTTGTTTAATGATGAGTTGTGAATCACCAAAGACATGTATATCTGTGATGTTCCATTTTATAGCCATGCAAAGTCCTACAATTAGTGCCTCATATTCTGCAATGTTGTTTGTGTAGGGAAATCCCAATTTGAATGACATAGGGATGTAATCACCTTGAGGGGTGACAAAAAGTATTCCTGCCCCTGTAGCATGAGCTGTGTAGGACCCATCAAAGTAGAGTTGCCAAGTAGGTTGTTCTTCTATCATGTACAAATGCTCATCCGAAAATTCTATGACCAAAGGATATGCATCTACCAATGACGCTTCTGCTAGCTGATCAGTGATGACTTTCCCTTTAATGGCTTTTCTGTCTACATATTGAATATCAAACTCGCTTAGCAACATAACCCATTTTTCCATTCGTCCTATGAGTGTAGTCCTGGAGAGTAGATACTTGAGAGGATCCACCTTTGAAATGAGCTTGGTTGTATGACTAAGCATATAGTGGTAGAGTTTTTGAGTGGTGAAGACTACTACCAGACATTCTTTTTCCATAGGTGAATAGTTGAGCTCATAACCCACTAAGGTTTGACTGATGTAATAAATAGCTCTTTCTTTACCTTCATAATCCAACTGAGTGAGGAGTGCCCCCAATGCTGTGGTAGTAGCAGAAATATATAGGATGAGCGGTTGACCAGGTATAGGTGGTACCAAGATGGGTGGATTAGCCAACTATTCTTTGATTTTGTCAAAACTCTTCTGACAATGAGGATCCCACTTGAATGCGTTATCTTTTCACAGGAGATGAGTGAATGGTTGGCACTTTTCTGCTAGTTGAGAGATAAAATGACGCACAAATTGTAACTTTCCTTGGAGGCTGCGTAGTTGTCAGAGTGTTTTTGGTGGAGGAATCTCTATGATAGCTTGTACTTTCTTTGGATCTATTTCAATGCCTTGTCTGGATATAATGAACCCCAGGAGTTTTCCTGATGTGACCCCGAAGACACATTTCTTAGGGTTGAGCATTAAGCAGTAGTGTGCAATTCTGTCAAAGATGCATTCCAAAACATTGAGGTGATCTTCCCTCTTAACTTATTTTGCCAAGATATCATCGACATAGTCTTCAAGAATTTTGTGTATCATGTCATGGAAAATGACAGTCATGGCCCTTTGATAGGTTGCCCCAACATTTTTCAAGCCAAAAGGCATCATGATGTTATAGAAGAAGGTGCCCCAGGGGGTTGTGAATGCTGTCTTATGCTGATCTTTTGTAATGCAGATATGATTATATCCGAAAAAGCCATCCATGATTGACAACATATCATGTCCTGCTGTCAGATCCACAATCATGTCTATGTTTGGCAAGGGGAAATCATCCTTGGGACATGCCTTATTGAGATCTCTGAAATCTGTACATATCTTGATTGATTTATCAGGCTTAGAGATGGGCACCATGTTAGAAATCTAGTCTGAATAGTCAATGGGGTGGATAATCTTGGCTTGGAGTAACTTATCGAGCTCTACTTTGACAAGTAGTGCCACTTTAGGGTGCATCTTCCTGAGCTTTTGTTTGACAGGTTTGATGTTTGGGTCCACTGCAAGATGGCGAACCACCAAGTTGGGGTCTAATCCTGGCATGTGGGAGTAAGACCATGTGAATTTGTTGATGGATTCCTTCAATAAAGTGACAAGATCACTTTCTTCTGCTTCAGTTAGAGATGCTGCTATGTATGTTATGGCAGGATTCTCTTTAGTACCCATGTTGATAGGTTTTGCTTCTTCAATGAGAATCGATGACTGTTCAGGCTAGTAATCACGGATCAGAGAAAGAGGAGAATCTTCATCTTCTGGCACCTCAGAGAGGTTTTCACCAGGGGATACACCCTTTTTTTTTACTATTTTATGATCAGATAGCGCCCCAGAGGGGTTTTCACTAGGGGATCAATTTTTCTCTTTTTTATTTTTGTTTACTTCTTCATTTTTGCAGTTGAAGTTCTCCTCTTCCCCAAAGTATGCCTTTGGGTCTAGTTTGTAAACATATGCTGAGTCTTGCCCCCAGTCACTGCTTTGCTCAATTGCTCCCATGAAGCTTAGGAGCATGTCCTCACTTTGGAACTCGTCAACATGTACGACACTTGGTTGGTCCCAGTCTACGAGTTCAGGATGGCGAAGGGGAAGGTCAATGAAGAGGATGGAAATTTTTCACATGACAACATTGCCCAGGAAGGTTTCATCATCAAAAACATCGTCATAGGCCCTCACAACTTTCTCTTCCGGGATATCTTTGATGTCGGCGATTTTGCCCAGGGATGGATAAGAGGCAAAGATGTTTTCATTGGTGCCCCCATTCATGTCAGAGTCCATGCCAAGGCCCAGGTGCTTTTCTAGTTGGGTGGGTATAATAGGATCTTTCATTCCTTTCTCTTCATAACCAAGGCCACCTCCTTGGTAGTTCCATTTTTCTGTCACCAGTTTGTGCGTTGCGGGGTAATTATCTTTGAAGTAATTGAGGCGACTTGTGTCCTTGGGTGGTGGATCTTTATACAGCCGTTGGTTGATGTTTGGTGTCATTTCCTGGCCAGTCAAAGTACCTTTTGATATAAAAGTGGTAGGACCAAATTGTAGTGCCTTGGTTGTCTCTGATTCTTTCTTGCTTAGATTAGGTTGGCGACCTTGAGTGTGAGGATTAATTGGCAGTGATCCAACTGTGAAGGCATCAGATAAAGTGTACTCACCACAACCTTTGTTGTTGATCTTAATCATGGATAATGTGGAAGAGAGGATTGTTTCTAGGTCTGAATGGGTTTGGGATGAACTAGTGATAGAGGTGCCAATATCGATCCTGGGATAGTGATTGGAATGTGGAAAGGATGTTTCCAACGCATTGCAGTATGCAAAGGGATTGGGATCTGCGTGGATGGTGATCTTAGTTTTGTTATATAGAAATTTGATACACTGATGGTATGTGGAGGGAACAGATTGCATAGAATGAATCCATGGGCGTCCAAGGAGGATGTTGAAGGGAAGGTCAAGATCAACAACATGACATAATGTATCCTGGATAACCAGACCCACTCGAATGGGAAATGATATGGTGCCTTCAAAAGTATGCTCCAGATTGTCATATGCCTTTATTATGATGACATCATTTGTTATATCAGCTTTAGTGCAACCCAACTATTTTATGAATTTTAGAGTACACAGGTTTAGGACTGAACCATTATCTATCATGACCCGTTTAATGGAAAAATCTTTAACCATGACAGAAATACGGAGTGGGAGATTATGATCGGTTTCCTCTGAGGGTACGTCTGTTGGTTTAAAGGAGACCCCACAAGATGCAGATAGGTGTCTGACAAGGTTCTAGAATTCAGTGAGGTTGATGTCACTGGGAACACAAGGTTCTCGCAAGGCTTTATTGAGGATCTCTTGATAAGAAGGTGAAGTGCAGAGAAGATCTAGGATGGAAATTTGGGCTGGAGTATTCCCTAGGTGTTCCAAAATGTTGTATTGGGTCCCAACAGATGGGGCGGGACTGACACCTGCAACTGTTATCCTGCCTCTATGAGTGGTGATTGCGCATTGGTTATCGACACTCTTGACATGGATGACATTGACAGAGGACTAGACTTGGGATATGCAGCTGATGAGATTATCGTAGTTGATATATGCATTGGTATAATCTTTTCTATCAGCATTTTCTACTTGTTTACCCTTCCCCTGATCAGAGGACTAAGTAGGATTGCCTAGACCTATACCTGAAGTGTGTTTAGGGAATGTATTTTGATAAATTTTAAGGCCTGCGTTTGGCGATGATTGGGTAGGAGAGTCCACTTTGATCTCCTTGCGGTCAATGAGATCCTAAATATAGTGTTTCAGCTTCATAAATTTGAGGGTGGTGTGTCCCTTAACACGGTGGTATTCACAGTACTCATCATATTTATACCAAGATGGCTTAGGAGTTGAGTCATCAAATGGCTGTGTTTTGGGATACATGACTTGGTTAGCTTGGACCAGCTTGCGGAAGATGACATCTATGGGTTCACCCAAAGGGGTAAATGTGCATTGTGGCGTATTCAAAGTGCGAGGTCTTTGTTGTCTATGCGGGATTGATATAGCATTTGTCTGATTCATAGGACCTTGATAGTTGTGTTGATATGATGTCCCTGGAGGGGGATAGATAGTTGTGCCTTGAGGGCACATGTTTTGCTGGTAAGTCTGTTGGGAATACATGGGATTGGGCTGTTGATACATGGGAGGAGGTTGAGGGTACATTGGTGGTGCATACTGATAAGTATGGGTAGGTGCATTAGGATTGGCTACCACAACCTGAACATGTTTGGTGTCAGTGGCTCCGTCTGTTACCGCATTTTTGTTCTTGTTCCAGTATCATGATCGATCATTGTTATGTTTGTCACGCTGGGATTCTTTGTAGTTCTTGATGGCACCCTCTTCTACAAGACCTCGTTCAAGATCCATACCTTTGATTCTGATGTCATTATAAGTTTGTATACTGTTCATACGCATGTGATAGGCAAGCTTAGGATGGAGGTTTTTAATGAAGATTTTGATAAGATGTTTCTCTAGAGGTTGGTAAGATAACCTTGTAGTAAGCCCTTTCTAGCGCTGAAGATAATCGGCTAGGCTCTCTCCTCCCTTTTGTTTGGAATTGCATAGGTCAAGGAGTGAGAGTTCATTTTTGACATTATGTGCGTATTGGGCCACAAATTTTTTAGATAATTTAGTGAAAGTAGAGATTGTGCCATAAAGGATTTTGTAGAACCACTCGAGAGTGGTTCCTCCTAAGCTTTTGGGAAATAGTCTCATGAGGAAGTTATCGCTATAGGCCACTTCTTGGTAGGCCATGTAGAATTATTTCATGCGACTCATAGGATCTCCCTTCCCCCGATATTTATCAAATTTGGGTGTCTCAAAATGCTTGGGGAAGGGTATGGCAGTGATAGATTGATCAAATGGATAAGGGCACACTTCCTCAGACTTGAATGTTTTAGCCTCTGTCCCAGCTTTTAGCTCCTTGAGAGAATTCTTCATTTCCTTCCATTCATGATTGATTTGTGGGGGAAGATTGTTAATCATGGTTGCATGGTTTCCTTGAATCTGATATGGATCGAATGGAGAATATGGAAGATTCTATGGGGGATATTGTGGTGTTTGGTAGGATGGTTGCTGGTCAACATAAATGGGCTGTTGTGGTGGAAGCTGTGGTTGAGGGGAATATTGCAGTGGAGGAGGTGTCAGCGCTTGATAAGATTGTTGCAATTGCTAGAAATATACTTGTATTTGCTACGACATTGGATAGGTGGGATGAGCCTATTGCGCACCTATATAGGATGGAGGATAGGTGTTTTGCAGCGGAATGCCCCTAGTGGGAACATTGAATTGTTGTGGAGGTGGAATTATTTGTGATGCAGCGAAGGATGGCATAGCTATATAATTGGCGGAATGAGTTTGCTGTTGTTGCATGGGTTGGATGAAAGGATTAGAAAATTGTTGCAGTGGTTGTGCCATGAGGGGATTTGCCCCCTGTGTATGTGGTTGCAGATGTTGTGTAGTTTGGATAGTGGGCTGTGTAGCTACGAAGGGGTTGATTGGTTGCTGTTGAGCTTGGGATGTGAATGGGTTGCTGATTTGCTGCTGCGGTTGTTGTTGTTGGGATGGATGTTGTATGGATTATTGTTGTTGAATTGGTTGTTGTTGTTGGAGACGTTGCTGTTGTTGCTATTGGATAGGTTGCTGTGGCTGCTGTTGTATAGGTTGGATGGGAATTTGGGGTACAACGAAGGGATTCATGGACAGTTGTGGTATGGGGGGATTTGGGTTGAACAACGTTTGAGGTAGAACTGTTGGCATTCATTGTGATTGTTTTGCTGGTGGAGCTGGAAAAGTGGACCCTTGTAGAAATAGGGGTTAGTTATAGGCATTGGTAGGTGGCATGCCTATGGTGAAGAAAGGCGGAATAGGCATGGAGACTTGGGTGCTTTGATGCTGTGAACTGGTTGTTGCACTTTGCACAGGTTGAGTAGAGATGGGTGGAATGGTGGTTTTCTATGTGCTAACTGGTGGTGATGGAAAGTTTGTAATGAATGTTGGGATTTCTTGTGAAAGAGGAGCGATTGTGGCTTGTGGAGGTGCCTACATAGCGATTGGGGGTATTGTTTGTGCTGATGATGTGGCATCAGGAGGCAGGGAGCCCAGGGTAGGTGAGGGTGTTGTGTGCATGATGGAGGGTGGAATGGAGGGATGAACTACTTGTGCGATAAGAGTTCCCACTTGTAGGGCCCGTTGAAGCAGATCAAAAATTTCATTTCTAGTGGGATGAGGATGTTCCCCTGGAAGTGCCATAGGTTGTGTGACAAGTGTGGGTATAATCCAAGGCAGGAGTTGAAGTCCTTGTTGTTGAATTTCCAAGTGTACCTAGTTGCTATTGCGTCCACTCATGGCGTTTACCATGTGGACATGCGCTGGATGGTTGATAAATGTTTCCATGGTACTCAAGGTGGGAGTCTCATTAGTGTCTACCCATATATGTTCAATTTGATCATTGGACTAAGGCGCATAAGTAACCATGGCATTGGTGTTGTCAGTCACAGGATTAGATGAGCTAGCGGCAATATTAGGATCCATGTTCTTTCTCTTCTTAGTGGATCATGTGATAGGTGGCATGAAATGACTATCCTAAAGGAATATGAGATACAAGATGTGATGCAAAAGGTGCACCTAGGAAGCTAAGGGTGATATGCTAGGATTAGGCTGTGCTTAAGATGATGAATATGCTCTTATGGATTAAGGATGACCTTGGTGCATGCACAGTTTAAGGGTTACTTTCCCTAATGTAAGATCAAGTGGATATGATTGTCTACCTAAGATAGACTTATGGTCTTCAGCAGACGAGATTCTTTGTTAATGTGAACCAACCTTTTGATCAAGGTGATGAGGTTGTAAACGACAAAGGGGATTATCCTAAACAATGCTTAGTTTAAGGATATTCAAGGATGGGGTTTGATTAATATGTAGGTTTTTAGAAACTCAAAAGGGGATGCAATACCAAATGAGGGATGTGATCAAGGATGCTTTGGATGATGATTAGGATGATGCTAGGCTGATTAGGATTGATTTGATTAATGCAGGATCATGCTAGGATGAGTGTGTGATGTGTTCCTAAAGATGACAACCTAAGGGAGGTCCTAAAATGCAAGCTAAGTGAGCTTAAGAAGAGGAAGAACTTTTTTTTGTTGTGGTAAACCGACTAGTCATATTGCTCAAATCCAACAAAAGTAGAGTTTAGACGATATTTTTCCCATGAAACGAGCAACCTTGTTGTTGTAGATCACTTTGTCAAATTCTTCCCGTTTATGAATCTCTTGTTTGACAGAATCAATGATGTGTTGATACTTGGTAGCCTCTCGGGTCATGTTTTTCTGTTCTCTTTGTATGGGTGGTAACATAGTTTTCACTTTCTTATGATTCTTGGAATCGGTCATGTCCTATAAATAGATCTGATCTTGGATGAATAGTTGGAGGTTTTAGGACATATCTCATAAAAGACCAAATTTTGAAAATTAGAGCCCCAGGTAATCTTTGAAAAAGGACGTTGTCTTGATAATTTGGCAAAAGTTTGATCTCGTTCTAATTTTCAATAGATTTGTTCCATGGAAAGAACCAATTTCAACATAGTCAAACCGGAAAAGAACAAGCATTTGTCTGAAAACAACCCGACAAGGGACAAAGCAACCTTGAAGGATACAAGCACGTGACAAATTTGAATGTTGGGTATTCTGTTTGTGTTTTGGATTTTGTAAATGTTGTTCAAACACTTCAAGCACACATCTACCTAAGGAATTGGCTTCAATGAAATATTATAGACCCATTGCTTGGTAGTCCGTCAGCTCACACATCAGTGTCACCCCCGAAAGGGCACCCGTGTTTTTGCCTTTTTCCAGGTATTGTTGCCGTGCTATGAAGATCTCTTTCGTAACACAATACCTTGGGACACAGATGATGGGGATCTTGGGGGAGATTCTTCCCTCCCCTTGCACTATAATAAGTCATCATTTGGAGGTGAATTAGGTAGCTTCTATGCCTAGATTTTTTAGTAAGTGTCTCCGTTCAATTGTATCCTCTATGTCTGTGCAAGCACGATTCAGGCATATAGCCCCATAGAGCGTCTTGAAAAAATTGGTCACGTAAATGTGATTGAGATTGCGAGGCTGCACTTAAGTTAGATGAGAGCCGAGTATAAGCTCAAATGCCGATCGACTCCTGAGGCTTTAACCCCAAAGAGTAAATTTGATTAACGTGAGTTAGAGTGGTGTGGCTTACACCTTGTTCTCACGTGGGTCATTCCCAGGAGATTGTTTCCTCGACCGGTAGGCCCATCTAAAGGATTAATTTGAAAAGCATGGATTGGCGACGAGAGGGGTCTAGATTTCTGATTTTCCACAAGGGGAAAAGAGGATACTCTCCTACCCAATGTCGTTTTCTCCCAAACATGCAAGACAGAGTTTGTTCTTTCCCAAAAGATTCAATTGTTTAACACAAATCAAGTGTGTCTAGGTTTTTGATCTTCCCAAAAGGGAAGAGAGCATAATCCCCTAACACTTGCTTCAGATTAGACAAATAAATCTAGCTAATTAGTCTATGTGCCTAAAAAATATTATCACAAACACGATCGTTTGGTCGATTTAAATCAAGGCAACCTGCAAGACAAGTGTGAGTAATCTTATGAAGTTGTTTCTTGGGAAAGCGGTGCTGCAAGACAATTGGTTAGTATTTTGAGCCTTTCCAAATCTTTGAAAAGCGATAAAGATGATTTGTATAAAGAATTCACTTAAAAAAAATATTTAATTAGCATAAGATATGAACTTTTGAAATTGAAAATGAAAGAGTAACTTTGAGCCGCCTCTATAGAAGCGGAGACGCATGTCTGTGAATCTGAACGTGTTTTTTGAGAAGAATGATGATATTTTGATAAGGTTTAGGGACATGGGTCCCACCAGGCATGCCAGAATGTGTATGGTGAAATATTCTATCTATTGGGAGCAAGCTCAAACATCAAACATTAGTGGGTTAGCACATGTAAAAAACATAGAATGAACAAGAAACCAACAAGACTTCATCATAACATCAGATTGAGCTAAAAAAAAGCAAAATGCACCCTATTTAACTTGTTTGATTTTCTCATTTTGATGGAGGTGGGTGTGCTCTCTCAAACACAAATGGATCAATGCCCCAATGCAAATGCAAGATTTGATAAGAAAGAAGAGAGATTCAAGAGCTAGTATGAAGAACTAGTCTCAAATCTTCTCCAAGATGATAAGATCAATCTATAAAATGATATGCATATGCAAGAAACTATGATTCATTTTACCAAATTGAAGCCTAGCATGTGATTTCTAAGTGATCTAAACATGAAAACATGAAACTAGCAATTCTAATATTAAAATAGCATGATAACAATGCAAATTGAGAGATGAAAAATGAAGAGAAGGCCTCTATTTATAGATTTTTGGGAGAGAAGAGGAGGGGTTGAATGAGGTGGCATCTATGTGGCATCCACATAAGACCCACATAAGGGACACATAGGCTTGAAGGGATGGCTAATTTTTGAGTCAAATATAGCATTTAGTATTGAGTGGCTCAAGAATTCCAAGTGGGGGACAAAGGAGAAAATAGCCTTTAAGAGGAATGGGTGGCCATTTTGGACACATGGGCTTGGAAGGGATGACTATTTTGGAGTCAAACATAGCATTAAATGTTTGAGTGGCTCAATATTTTCAAGTGGGCAGACAAACTTGTAAGCGAGGAATTTAAGAGGAATGGGTGACCTTTTTGGAGAGAATTTCCCCATGTGGGTGAGCATTCCATTAGCCTTAAAAAGGTTAGGAATCACCCTTTAAGTATAATTAAAGGACAGTTAGGTAGGGAAACATGTTTAGAGGATGAGGTGATGGGAGTAGAGTACGAATATGGTAGGCTTAGGGTAGGTCTCTAGGTTGGATTAATAGGTTCCTAGCTAGGGTTTAGATTATAATTCAAATTAGATTTGAATAAATCATAGTTTAGAAGAATTAGGAATATGTAGGTATTTTAATAAATATAAATTTATTAAAGAGGGTATTTTTGTGAGACAAATGTATTTAAATAAAATACATTAGAATAGTAATTAGATTATTGATAAATACTAGCAATAAAACTATTTAATTGATTGAATTAAATAGTTAGAGGAATAAGAGGAATTTATTATTAATAATAATATTAATATTTTTGGATGTCTACAATATCAAGTTGACATCAATGAAAATACAATACATTAACTGATTTAATGTCTTGCATTTACTTTCTGCAGCTATGTGATCATCAACTTGTCATCTTCAAACATTCAATTAGTTATAGTTCATCAATCTCTCCCTTTGGTATTGATGGCAACATACTAACACAATATAAAATATGTAATGTAAAACATGCCATATCATACCAAACTTATTTTTCTATAACCAATTCAAATATATGACTCTCGATAAGCTCTTCTAGCTTAGATTTGATTCTTACAGAGCTTTTCTTCATTCCCTTCACTGGATAGGTGTAGCAATTCTGTCTGTCCCTTTTTTGTAGAGTCTCTTCTCCCTTTTTTGGATAGATATGCAGTGTTAAATTTTCTCCAATTCTCTCCCTTGGATGGATGGTTGTTTCTTTGAATCTTTCTCTGATGTTTTCTCTCCCTTTGACTATTCCTGTCTCTGATGAATATTTCTCTTCTCTCCCTTTGGATGATCATAATAGATATTTCATTATTAGATATCTCTCTCCCTCAGGATGTACTTTTCCTTGATGGATATTTTATATCAATATCTCTCTCCCTTTGACAACAATGCCAAACATAAGTATATAATGAATATCTCCTCTCCATTTTGTCCATTAGCAATACAGCTCTATAGTAGCCAACAATATCTTTGGTGTTTGGTTCAGTTAAGTACCTTCTTGTAATGATATATCATTGCAATCCATATCTTTTCTTGCATCAACATGATTGATCTTCTGATAATGTGTAGGCTGATGCAACCTTCTAGTCAACTTAGTGACCAGTAGACAAGGGTCAGACCCATAGTCTCTTTCTCAGGTACTCAAATGTATCTTTTGGAAATGGATTTGTGAATATGTCTGCTAAATGTTCTTTGGATTTTACATATTCTTGTATCACTTCTTTCTCTTTCAATTGTTCCGTCAAGTAATGAGACTTGATAGCCATGTGCTTTGTTTTTGGATGCATCACATGGTTCTTTGAAATGTTGATAGCACTTGTATTATCACAATAGGTAATTACTGGTTCAAGAATTTCCATATTCATACCTTTCAGTAATTTTTTGATCCATGCAATGTTAGACCAATTTGAAGCAACAACCACATATTTTTCTTCTACAGTTGATTGTGATATTCATCATTTCTTTTTACTTATCCATGTGACAAGTCTGTCTCCCATAAAGAATTCTCCTCCCGTTTTTCTCTTTCTATCATCTATGTTTCCATCCCAATCAGTATATGTATATGCTTGAAGCTCAAATTTTCCTTCTTTATTATACCACATACCATAGTCTTTGGTATTCTTTAGATATATTAGAATTATTTTAAAAATAGTCATGTGTGATTCCTTGGGATTAGCAAAGAATCTTTCAACTATTCCAACTGCATGTGCTATATCTGGTCTAGTATGTACAACATACATTAGTTTTCCAATCATAGATCTGTATAAGCTCTAATTTACCTCGGTTGTCTTGTATTCCTTTGTCAATTTGCATTCGATTTCCATAGGTGTTCCAACTGGTTTGGAGTCCTCCATTTTGAATATTTTTAGATCTTTTTTGATGTATTTGGATTGTGTGATGTAGATGCCTTCATCCTATTGTAGAATCTGTAGACCAAGAAAAAAATTGATCTCCCCAAATATTGACATCTCAAAGTCTTTGTTCATTTCATCAACAACTGATTTACATAACATATCATTTCCTCCAAATATGATATCATCAACAAATATCTCAGCAATTAGAATTTTATCATCAATATCTCCTTTTAAATATAGATTACTGTTATCACTTGTTCTTACAAATCCAATACTAATGAGATAAGAGTGAAGTATCTCATACCATTCTCTTACTACTTGTTTCAATCCATACAAGGATTTTTGTATTCTACAAACCATGTTCCTCTTGTTAGGATCAACAAACCCTTCAGGTTGTTTAATGTATACCTCTTCTTCTAGTATTCCATTCAGAAATACAAATTATACATCCATTTGGTATACCTTGAATCCTTTGAATGAATCATAAACAAGTAGAATTATTACTCCTAGTCTAGCAACGTGTGCAAATGTTTCTCCATAGTCAATACCTTCTTGTGCACACCCTTTGCATACCCATCTTTGTTTGTTCCTTGTTACTTCTCCATTCTCATTCAGTTTGTTTCTGAATATCCATTTGGTACGAATGACATTTTTGTCATTCGGTCTGGGTACTAATGTCCATGTTTTATTCTTCTCAATCTATTCAATTTCTTCATTCATTGCACTAACCCATTCTTGATTTTCAGGTGCAGTATTAACAGATTTAGGCTCAAAATCACAAATCAAACATCTAGTGTTCAGTGACTTGCTTCTCATTCTCATTCTAGCCTTTTTGTCTCCTATGATCTGGTTTTGTGGATGGTGTCTTCTAACATATTTGGCAAGTACCGGTTCAGATCTTTGTTTATCATTCTTATCATCATCTTGACCTTCAGTTTGATCTTCATCGCTTGGTTCATCACTGTGAGCAATTTCATGATTTTCAGTGTGTGTAGCCTGTTGCTCAATTGCATTATTTTGTCACTTGGTAGCGATATGATTTTTCTTAGGTAGAGTGTTAGGTTCTTCACTAATGACAAATCTATTGTAATCTTGCGGTTACTTTCTTCTTTTCTCGTCAAATTTCTCAGCAAATTCATCCACTTTAACATTTGCAATTTCAATGATTTTGTTAGAGGATTTGTTAAGACATTTATAAGCTTTAATTTTGGTAGAATAACCTAGAAATATTCCTTCATCACTTTTGGAGTCAAGATTTCCATTTATATCATCTTTCAATATATAACATTAACTTCCAAAAATTCTAAAGTAACTTACATTAGGTGTGTATCCATACCATAGCTCATAAGGTGTCTTATTGGTGTCTTTCTTCAATTGAACTCGGTTTAATATATAGACAACAGTACTTACAAATTCTCTCCAGAATGTTTGTGTGATGCCTTTTTCAGTCACCAGTGTTCTAGCACAATCAACAATTGATCTATTCCTTCTTTCAACAATCCCATTTTGCTATGGTGTTCTCGGTTCAGAAACCTGTCTTGTAATTCCATGCTCATTAAAAAAGTTAGTGAATTCATCAAAAATAAATTCTCCTCCTCTATCTGATCTTAGACATTTTAGTTCTTTTCCACTTTGTTTTTCAACTATAGCTTTATACCATTCGAACATCTTGAATTATTATGTTTTCTCTTTTAAGAACATAACAGTCACCATCCTAGAATAATCATCAACAAATAGAATGAAGTATCTATCACCATAATAGCTCTTTATTCTCATTGGTCTACATAAGTCAATATGGACTAATTCTAGAATAGCATTAGAAGTGTAGGTTTTGCTCTTGAAACTAGACTTTGTCATTTTACCTTTTTGACAATTCTTACACATGACATAGTTGGGCTTTGACATGCTCGGTAAGCCTCTTACTTCTCTTTTCTTGCTTATCCTAACCATGTTGTCAAAATTCACATGAATTAACCTTCTATGCCACAACCAAATCTCTTCATTTCTAGCCAATAAACAAGTGGTCTTAATATCGTCAAGATAGAATAGGTTACCTTTTGTTTTTTCACTAGTACTGATCAACCTTCCTATTTCATTATAGATCATTGCCCTTTTGTTCTCAAATGCAACTTGGTGTCCTATGTTATTCAGCTGTGAAACACTCAAAAGATTATAGTCAAGTCCTTTCATGCAATATGCATTTTCACATCTGATCATATTATTTAACATGATTGTTCCTTTTCCTTCAACTGGACAAGGTGAGTCATTACACATCCTAACTGATCCACCATTATAATATTCAAAAGTTTCAAAATATTCCTTATCTCCAATCATGTGGTGAGTACAACCACTATTAATAATCTAGACATCATTTTTACTAACCTTAGATATGAGTTCAGTTTCAACATACTTTTCTTATTGATCTAAATCATCCTTCATAGAAACAAATACTACCTCAATATCTTCAACAGACTTGGTGTCAGTATTTTTAGCTTTGTTCTCAACCAGGTAACAAGCCTTCTTTCCTTTGTCTTTGTAGTCTTAGTTATCTCTTCTATTAGAGTGTCAGATGATTCTTTAATCTCGGTCATCACTTCTGTCAAACTTCTTTTCATAAGATCTGACATTGTTTCTTTCATCTTTTCTCTTGTTAGGGCATCTAGCAGCAAAGTGTCCAATTTCTTTTCAATTAAAATAGACCAATGGTAATTTACCTTTGTATCTACCTTTTCCTCTTTGCAGTCTTCTAGCCATTAGTGCTTCAATTTCATCAAGTTCTTGTTCATCACTATCACTTTCACTATCATTTCTCATAGTGTGTTTATGAGTTGATTTACTTATTTTCAGAGAAGATTTGAATGCATACTCAATAGTTGATAAGACACTGTTGTTAAATTTATTCATTTCAAATGAAATAAGTCTACCAATCAAACTATCAATAGTAACATTGTTATTTTCTACTTCTCTCATTTCGCGAATTGTGGATACTCTAATTGCATAAACATGCAGTAAGGTTTTCAGAATTTTACTTACCACTGTTTCTTCTTCAAGTACACCTCCTACTCCTTGGATAGCATAATTAACAACCTCTTTTATTCTGCTACTATACTGAGTGATGTTTTCTCCTTCTTTCATTCTTAGGTCATCAAACTTCCTCTTAGGATTTCAGCCTTAGCCCTCAACACATTTTTTATATCCTCCATGTACTAGCTTGAGTTTGTCCCACATTTGCTTTGCAGTGGTGCATGATTTTACAACTTCAAATTCAGCATCAGAGAGTGAGGAAGAAATTTCTATCATCATAGAATTGTGGTCACATTTCTCTTTCAATTAATTAACAATCAGAGGTCCAGCAGGTAAAACAAATTAAGTATCCAAGTACTGTGTGACATCATTTCCAATACCTGATAGGTGGAGTCTTATCCTACTTTTCCATGATGCAAAGTTGTCTTTATCAACATAGGCACATCACTTTTACTTATCTTTTGATCTTTAGCTTGAGTATTGAAACTCTCTTCCAAGCACACTAGCTTTGATACCAGTTGTTAGAATAACTGAGAGGGAGGGGAGGAGGGGGGGGGGGGGGGGGGGGGGGGTGAATCAGTGGCCTCAAAAATTAATCCAATAATTCAACCAAAACTTATATCACATATATAAAACCTATAGTTATCTTCAGTCCTACAATATGTATGTCTTTAATTATTCTTAACAAATATATACTGCTCGGTGATTATACTGTTTATCCTTTTCTAGATTTTACCAAATAACTGTTTATCTTTTCCTAGACTTTACCGAATAGCAGTAAATAAACTTAGTGTTTACTGACCAATCCTATTTTAGTAATGTGTAAAGTAAAACATTAAATAAATGAACCATATACATATTTGACACATGGATTTTTAACATGGAAACCCTGTTAAGGGAAAAATCACTTGGGACCGGTAGCCCAAAATTTTCACTTTTTTGAAGTGAGCTCGGTGAAGAGCCAACCCTGTCAAAGGTTACAAACACACTGTTAAGTGCAACCTTGTTAAAGGATTTAAAACCATTGGTTAGTATTTTGACCTTAGGCATTCACTATTCTATGAATAAGAAAATTTTTTTGATACTCTTGAGTATCTCAATACATTAATGATTATTTTTGATTAAGGTAAAATTAGGTTTTGAAAGGACCCCAAAACCTTGTACAAAAGAGAGCTAAAGATAAGCAAGAACAACCCTTACAAACATAGAAATCCTGCTACAAAAAAAAGAGCAGGACCAAAGCAACCAACCCGAACCCAAAAAACAATAGACTGTAAAAAAAACATAGCTACCAGCACAATTTCCAGCATATCTTCCAGCAATACAACAACAAACCTTCCATCAAAGAAACCAACTTAAAGAATTTTTGCATAGGCTTCCTCAGCCTCTTTCTGCATATTTTCCATTAAGACAATGGAATGCTTCATATCTTTCATTTCTTTTGGGATTTCTGGAACTTTCCTTTTTATACTTCTGCGGGTTCTAGTGCTCGGGCCCGAGCTCTCAGCAACATCATCAATCGTTAGTGTTGTTCTTCCCAACAGGCTCATCTCTAAGTAAGCATATAATGCTTTGAGATTTTGGACAAAAACATTCAGCCCTTCATTAATGTGCTTTAGAATAATACTAATCATGTTTCCATTATGACTGATTTGGGCTTTTATTTCCTTCAGCTTATCTTCAACAAGCTATTAAATCCCACTAGGTTAAGAGATTTTTTGAATCAATAGTTAAATTGAAACATTAAATGATCTGCTCATTAATACAACTTAAACTTGCAGATTTTTAGATCTATTGTAAGTTCATAATACCTTTCTGATCAATTTTCTCTTCATTTCCTTTTCTCCCTCCTTGTTCTTTTATGCTCGGTGAATGTTGTTGCTTCTCTGTTGCTTGGTGTCTGTAGAATTCTTGGCTCTGTTCTTCAGCCTATATGATAAGATATGCATGAAGACTTCTATCTTCACTAGAATTATATTCAACATTCCTCTCTTTCATAATGAATTACTTGTCTCTTTATATATACATGAGTTCACCGTTTACTTTCCTTATCTTTCTTGTTCTTGACGTAGATTGCATCTTGATCCGCAAATCTCGCCATGCATTTCTTTAATCTTTAAAGAATAAATTTAGTTTTATTCTGTAGATTTCTCCTTGACAAATATGAATAAAAATAGTTTTAAATCTTCAGTTCAATTGGTCGATGGAAATAAAATAATCAATTGGTTAACTCTAATTATAGCTCCTGCCAGCTAAGTATTTTGTCATTTCCTAACTCTAGTTATGATTGGTGATCAACTCTTAGTTTTCTCAATCATTGAATCCAGTTATGCTCGGGAATCAATACTGTTCGTCGGTCAACACTGTGAATTGCTCAGGGTTCACTTTAGTTATGCTTGGTGTTGCGATGCGCGGTATACACTGTGACTGCTAGGGGTTCTCTATCTGTCGGTGTTTACTGTCACTCAGTGTACAATGACTTTATATGTTTACCGATAACATAATCAGATTATATCAAGTTGACATCAATGATAATACAATACATTAACTGATTTAATATCTTGCATTTACTTTCTGCAGCTCGGTGATCATCAACTTGTCATCTTCAAACATTCAATCAGTTATAGCTCATCAAGTGGGAATATATTCAAGTCTTCTCATTCATTAGAGACTTTCCAATCCTCAAGCTTGAGAAGGTACCTTGTGCTACTAAAAAATACACCACATATGAGGTCATGTAAAAGTGGGGATCTTCCTTCATTCACTGCAGCTTCTCATCAAGGTTATCTCAAACAACCTTTCCCCATTCAATTTATCCCTATATTTTCCGAATGTTTTTGATGTGCAAAACTATCCAGGGCTCTAGTCGCATTTCCTACGAAGGCTGAAATTTTTTCTCCATATGGTTACATATTTCTTTATATCCTCCTTAAGGAAGGTCCTATGGAGATCCATCTTATCAAGTTGATTGGTTTTCCTTGGCATCTCTAAATAGTTTTCATCAATATAGGCCTTAATGTTGGGATCATGTTGATAAAATTTCTCAATATACTTCTAGGAAAATTTTCCAAACTCATCACAAATAGGGATCTTGAAGACCTCTAAATTATCTGACTTGATATCCAAGATGACCTCACCAAGTTTTCCAAAAACTTTCCTTTCATCTAGCTTGTAATTTTTTGCACTAGCTGTGACTAGGTTAATTGATTGAATGGATACATGGTAACCAACTGTGTGAACCAACCCTGAGTTGATCAGAGAAGTGGTATCCATCTTCCTCCCATTAGGGTTGTTCATTCATCTTAAGAACACTTTTAGGTCCATGTGACCTATGTCTGTGTCTGCAAATTCTGCATGGATGTTTCCTAGCTTGGAGGGCTTTATGTAGCCCTGTAATTTGCACTTCATTGGTGTGACAATTGTCATATTCTCTTTTGCACGCAAATGAATTTGTTAAAACTATCATAGTATTATTAAAAAATACTAATCTAGCCCACAAATATGAAGGGACTATATGATATAAAATAAAACAAAAAGAAACACCTTAAAGACATCAAGAGATCATAAAAACCAATCTAGAAATCATATCAAGTGCCCACAAGTAAAATAAGTGTACTTTTGGGAGTACCAAGATCCCCAAAAATATCAGGGATTTGCAGGTCCTAGGACCCCTGAACTCCAAAATGGGCGTAGTTGAAAACCACACATTATGAAGTAGGGGTCAAGGATCGGGGATTGGGGGTTGCCTGATCCCGGATCCCTGATCCCCTTCAAAGAATATTGTATGTAGAGAAGAGATAGGGTTTCTAGGATTGAGGATCTCTGAACCCCAAAATGGGTGGGGGGGTCATCGTGTTCCTTGAACCTCAAAAGGCCTTTTAGGGATCAAGCCCAATACACACTAAAAATAGGTTTTTTATTCACTTTTAGTTTTAGGGCTCAATTTTTACGAAGTTCCATTCCCTTGACCAGAAGGTCTTATGAGGGTCTTTATTGCATAAACAAAGAAAGGAAAACTCATATTAATGCTAGAAACATACAAAAATACAACTAAACCCTACTAAAAATCTAAGCAACAAAGAGGAAAAGAAAAGAAAAACCTAACCCTTAAAAAATCCAAATAAGCCTTAGGGAAAAACCATGAAGGAAGGACGAATGTTGACTTGTGAAATGATAAGAATATAGTCATTGATATCCTCATTGATGACCCTATACTTGAAACTATATGACTACACACACAACCTACACTATCAATCAGTTTGAGAAATCCCTTGAGAATCAAGGATAATGGTGAAAAATAAAACATAACTCTCCCTTTATAGGCAAAGTGGACATCAAGGATCTTTAGAGCCTTGGTATTTTTGAGAATTGGGGGTGTCATGACCAACCTCAAAAAACATCTCTTCACAAAATAGACAAGGGAAAAGGCATTCATTCTTCAGGCCTCGGGGGTGTGGATGACATCAGTATTCTCCGAACCCTGAAATTCTGAAAGCCTGAAAAAATACTACAAAACCTAAGGAAGAAAAAAAAGAAAAAAAAAGATGAAGGGCCTTGTTATCTAGGAATCAAAATATCAAGAATTTATTCACAATATGACTTCTCTAATGTCAAGGCTAGTGAGGCCCTTGATCATGAAAGGGAGAGACCACAAACAACCACAAGACGCAAATAAAAGCTGGTAGTCTCCAATTCTCCAAGTGAGAAAGTGAGGTGTGATTTGTGAAGCACAACATAAATGAGAGAGAAGTGGAAGGTGGATGATTAGATATGAATAGATTTTAGAATATCTGAGAGGGGGGGGGGGGGGGGGAATNGTGAATTAGTGGCCTCATTAATTAATCCAATAATTCAATCCAAAACTTTATACCACATATATAAATATCTAGTTATCTTCAGTCCTACAAGATGTATGCCTTTAAACAATCTTATCGAATAACTGCTACTCAGAGTTCACTGTTATCCTTTTTCTTAAGCTTTACCGAATAGTTGTCTAGCCTTTACTGAAATACAAAAAATAAATTAGTGTTTACAGATCAATCTTGTTTTAGTAATGTGTAAAGAAAAACATTAAAGCAATGAACCATATACACATTTGACACATAGACTTTTAACGTGGAAACCATGTTAGGGGAAAATCACTTGGGACTGGTAACCCAAAATTTTCACTCTTTTGAAGTGAGCTCGGTGAAGAGCCAACCCTCTTAAAGGTTACAAACACACTGTTAAGTGCGACCTTGTTAGAGGATTTATCACTAATAGTTTATCACTTGACCTCGCATTCACTATGCTATCAACATGAAAACCTTTCGATACTCCTTAGGATGTATCTCAATATATAAAGGATGGTTAGATCCTACTATGTTAAGAGATTTTCTAAATCAATGGTTAAACTAAATCAATATATGATCTGTTCATAAATACAACTTAATCTTGCCGATGTTCAGATCTATTGTAAGCTCATAATACCTTTCTGATCAATGTTTCTCTTATGTTCCTTTGCTCCAATTTTTTTCTGCTCAGTGATTTCTGTTTCTTCTCTATTGCTTGGTGTCTGCAAATTTTTTTATCTCTATTCTTTAGCTTGTATGATCAGGTCTGTATGAAGACTTCTTATCTTCCCTAGAATTCTCTTCAACATCCTCTTCTCTATTCCCCCATTTCTTATGAATTACTTGTCTCTCTTTATAGACATGATTTCACCATTTCTAAGTCCTTGTATTTCTTGTTCTTGATGTGATCCACAAATCTCACCATTCTTTCTTTAAAGCATGCTTTAGTTTTATCTCGTAGATTTCTTCTTGATAACTAGAATAAAACTAGCTTTAAATATCTAGCTTATCTTTAGCTATTAACTAGTCGATGAAAACAATGTAATCAAACAATTAACTCTATATTTAGCTCCTTCCAGCTAAGTCTTTTCTCATTTCTAAAATTCAGTTTTGATCGGTGTTTAACTCTTTGTTTTCTCAGTCTTGACTTCAATTGTCCTCAGGCATCTCTGTTCGTCAGGGTTGTCTGTCCACCGGGCAACACTGTGACTTTCAGTTCTACTCGAGTATCACTTTGGCTCTACTCGGTAATTCTTACTCAGGTATCTTTCTCAGGTATCACTGTGACTCTTCTCGGGGTTCTCTATCTGTCGGTGTGCACTGTTTGTCAATGTTTGTTGTCGCTTGGTGTATACTGAAATTTTATGCATTACTAATTACATAACCTTTATCTCTTTGGTTCTTTGAAGTCTTTGAAAATATGTATATGACCAATCAGAGTATATCAAGTTGACATCAATGAATATACAATACATTAACTGATTTAATGTCTTGCATGAACTTTCTACAACTCGGTGATCATCAACTTTGTCATCTTCAAACATTCAATTAGTTATAGTTCATTAATCTCTCCCTTTGGCATTGATGGCAACATACTAAATTCTACTAATACAATATAAAATATATCAGTTATAGTTCATCAATATCTACCAAACTTATTTTTCTATAACCAATACAAATATGTGACTCTCGGTAAGCTCTTCTAGCTTAGATTTGATTCTTGCAGAGTACTTTCTTCATTCTTCATTCCCTTCACTGGATAGATGTAGAAAATACTGATTCTGTCTCTCCCTTTGTTGTAGAATATCTTTTCCCTTTTCTAGATAGATATGCAGTGTTTAACTTTCCAATTCTCTCCCTTAGATGGATGTTTCTTTGAATCTTTCTCTGATGTTTTCTCTCACTTTGAATGTTCCTCTCGTTGATGTATATCTCTTTTTCCTTTGACAACAATATATTTCTCTCCATATTCATTAAGTACATCTTTCCCTTTGAATACTTCTGATAGATATTTCATATGGATATAATCTCTCCCTTAAGTCATCTCTCCCTTTGAAAACAATGCCAAACTAAATTTCTGTCTTTTAAAAAAAATAAAAATTCCTTGAATTTCCTTTCCACTAGAAAAACAATAATTCTGGTGTTCAGTGCAGATAAGTACCTTTTTTTGTATTGATATATCTTTGCAGTCCATCTCTTTTTTTGCATCAACATGAATGATCTTCTAATTATGTGTAGGCTGATGCAACCTCCTAGTCAGCGTAGTGGCCAATAGACAAGGGTCAGACCCCTAGTCTCTTCCTCAGATACTCAAATGTATCTTTATGCAATGGCTTTGTGAATATGTTTGCTAATTGTTCTTTGGATTGAACATATTCTAGTATCACATCTTTATCTTGCACATGTTCTCTTTGTTAGAGTAGTCATATTATAGCTAATAATTAATTCATTTAATTATTAGTCTATTATACTCTACGCTTAAGTTAAACTTAGGCATCTTTTTTAGGATTTTCCCTTTAGGGTTTTAGTATCCTTTTATAAGGATTCACCACTTTGCATTTGAGTAAGGAGTTCTTTTACATCTCATTGTAATCTAGAAACATATCATTAATATATTGTTTTCTGTTGCATACGATGTCTCCTCTGGTTTTTTGGCCGCCATAGCTTTCTTCTTTTGTCTGTATCTTGCTTCTTCCATGTGACAGGTTTGCATGCAAGTGTTCTTGGGAGATTAGCTTTCAGCCTAATCCAACATGGTATCAGAGCTCGCTTGCTGCTTGCTGTTCGTGTTTAGTTGAAGCGTGCCAGTCACAAAGGGTTTCAAAGGTTTTTTCAGTGTTTTTTATTGGATCTGGGGGGTCTTTATTTTTTGGAGCTCTTTGGACCAAAACCGACCTCACAGTTGCGTCTAGAAGGCCCAAAAACCCCAGAATCCATATAAAACACGTCCGATTTGGACACTGGAGCGTCTAGGAGAATTTTTTGCCCTTCTAGGGCAGTACAAGCACATTTTTCGATGCAAAAATTTAAAAAAACAATTTTTTTTGTTTTTTATTACGTAGGCTGTGTGTTTTAGGGCGCGCCGCCACCGCGCCGCCCGCGTACCACTTGCGCACGGCCCCTGGCCCCCGTGCCGCCCCTGCGGCCACCATGCCGCCACCGGCCTCCGGCTCCTCTGGCCCTTCCGCCCTCCACGGCCCCCTCTGCTCCGCCCTCTGTGCTCAGCGACCCCGCCGCCGCGTCGCTCGACCCCGGTTCTGCCACCCCCGTGCCACCTGGGGGGAATGTTTAGCCCCCGTAGGCCTTTTAGCTCTGTGGTCGGTCCTATGGGAGACCGGGGGCTTTGGCCCAGGTCCCTACGCGTGCCATGCACCCAAGGGGCCTATTTTTTCAGCCCCAGGGGCTTAAAGCCTATTTTTGGGGCCTTTTTGACCCTCCCAGACTATTTTTTCTCTATTTTGAGCATACGGGGGTCTTTTTCCAACTTTCATATACCGTCGAAAATCTCTTTCTGAGAACTTTCTGATGATGGAGGTTGGGGTTTTGGGTTTTGCTATTTTGATAGCATTTTTTGCTGTCAAAGTCTGATGTTTATTTTTGCCTTTTGGGAGCCATATCTTGCTCATCCAGACTCCATTTTTGGCAAACCAGATATCGTCGAAAAGCTAGTTCAGTGAACTATTCAGTTGTAGGGGTATTTTTTTTAGATTTTTCTCTAGGTTATCTCTCCTCCAAGTTTGGCAGTTTTTTCACTCTGGCAGATTACTTGGGTTTTACAGGTCCTGGGATCTCTTCTTCTGATCTTCTGGCTCACTCTTCTTTCTGACTTCTGAGCTTGTTGTATCTCTTCTGTTGCATCTTTTTTCTGTAAATAAACTAAGATAAAGTGCCTACTTCTGCATTTCTAGGATTTCGAGCACCTTGTGTTTGTTGTACTTACACTCTGTTATAAAGTGCCATGGGGGGTTATGATGTTATGCCATTGTGGTCTTATCCACCTTTTTCAAGTGAGCATACCTTCCATGACATTAGCCCATACTGTGTGTCGGTGACACTACCCTTTATCATGTGCTTGTCCTTCTGTTGCACTGTTGGTGTTCCTGATTCTACTTTCTGCAGATGTTTTTTGGCATTGCATCTCAGTGTTCCTGTCACCTCTCCCTGTTCAGAATTATGGGGGGTTCACCTATTGGTTCTATTGCTTCCTTGGTTTGATTGATCATCTCTTCAGACATTGTCTTCTCTACCTGGTCATGCACTTTAGTGGGGGTTCTAGCAGTTTCCTCTGACAGAGTTTACAACTTCTTGCTTCAGAAATGCTTCTTGCTCATTCTTGTTCCTTTATTTGAGACTTTCCCTAGATTGGAGGCTTAGTTTCCTTCATCTAGTTTATTTCTTGTACTTGGGTACCTGATCAATCCTAGTTTCCGGGACCCATAGTTCCTTTCATGCATTTTGTTTTCATGCATCCTTTAGTCCTTAGTTGTTTAGCTTCTCCCTAAGTTACACTTAAGGGGGGTGTTAGAGTAGTCATATTATAGCTAATAATTAATTCATTTAATTATTAGTCTATTATACTCTACACTTAAGTTAAACTTAGGCATCTCTTTTAGGGTTTTCCCTTTAGGGTTTCAGTATCCTTTTATAAGGATTCACCGCTTTGCATTTGAGTAAGGAGTTCTTTTACATCTCATTGTAATCTAGAAATATATCATTAATATATTGTTTTCTGTTGCATACGATATCTCCTCTGGTTTTTTGGCCGCCATAGCTTTCTTCTTCTGTCTGTATCTTGCTTCTTCCATGTGATAGGTTTGCATGCAAGTGTTCTTGGGAGATTAGATTTCAGCCTAATCCAACACTCTTAAGTAATGATACTTGATAGCAATATACTTTGTCTTAGCATGCATGACTGGGTTCTTTGAAATGTTTATTGTACTTGTATTATCACAATAGATAATCATTGGTTCAAGAATTTTCATATTCATAGCTTCCAGTAATTGCTTGATCCATGCAATGTTATAGCAATTTGCAGTAGCATCCACATATTCTGCTTCTGTAGTAGATTGTGAGATGCATCCTTGCTTCTTACTTATCCATGTGATAAGTCTGTCACCCATAAAGAATGCTCCTCTTGTTGTGCTCTTTCTATCATCTAAATTTCCAGCCCAATAAGCATCTGTATAGAATTGAAGCTCAAATTTTCTTTCTCTTTTATACCATAAGTCATAGTCCTTGGTATTCTTTAGATATCTCAGAATTCTTTTGACAACGATCATGTGTGATTCCTTGGGATTAGTAGAAAATATTACAACTATTCCAACTGCATGTGCTATATCTGGTCTAGTATGAACAAAATACATGAGTTTTCTAATCATAGATCTATATAGGGTCTGATTTACCTCGGTTGATTTATCTTCCTTCGTCAACTTGCATCTGGTTTCCATAGGCATTTCAACTGGCTTGAAATCTTCCATCTTGAATATCTTTAGCACTTCCTTGATGTATTTGGATTATGTGATGTATATGCCTACATCCTGTTGAAGAATCTGTAGACCAAGAAAAAATTTGATCTCCCCAAACATTGACATCTCAAACTCTTTTCTCATTTTATTAGAAAATGATTTGCATAACATATCATTACATCCAAATATGATATCATCAACAAATATTTCAGCAATCACAATGTTATCATCAGGATCTTTTAAATACAGATTACCATTTTTACTTGTTCTTACAAATCCAATATTTATGAGATAGGAGTGAAGTCTTTCATACCATGCACTCGGTGCTTGTTTCAATCCATACAAGTCTTTGTGTAGTCTACAAACCATGTTTCTTTTGTTAGGATCAACAAACCCTTCTGGTTGTTCAATGTATACCTCTTCGTCTAGTATTCCATTTAGGAATGCAAATTTTACATCCATTTGGTATATCTTGAATCCTTTGAATGCAACATAAGAAAGTAAAATTATTACTCCTTCTAGTCTAGCAACAGGTGCAAAGGTTTCTCCATAGTAAATACCTTCTTCTTGTGCATACCCCTTGCATACTAATCTTTCTTTGTTCCTTGTGACTTCTCCATTCTCATTCAGCTTGTTTCTGAATATCCATTTGGCACCAATGACATTTTTTTCATATGGTCTAGGTACTAATGTCTATGTTTTTTTCTTCTTAATCTTTTCTATCTCTTCTTTCATAGCAATAACCCATTCTTCATTTTCAAGTGCAATATTGACAGATTTATGCTCAAAATCATAAATTAAACATCTAGTGTTCAGTGAATTACTTCTTGTTCTCATTCCAACATTTTTTTATCCTATGATCTATTTCTGTGGATGGTGTCTTCTGACATACTTGGAAATTATCGGTTCACCTCTTTGTTCATCATTCTGATCATCATCTTGACCTTCATTTTGATCTCCATCGCTTGGTACATCATTGTGAGCAATTTTATGATTTGCGGTGTTTGTAGTTTGATGCTCAGGTTCATTGTTTTGTCGCTCAAGAGTGATACACTGCTACTCGAGCAGAGTGTCATGTTATTCATTGTAGACAAACATGTTGTAGTCTTCTGGTTCCTTTCTTCTTTCCTCATCATTTTTCTCATCAAATTCACCTACGTTGACATTTGCACTTTCAATTTTTTTTTAGAGGATTTGTTAAGACATTTATAAGCCTTGATCTTGGTAGAATACCCTAGAAATATTCCTTCTTCACCTTTGGAGTCAAGCTTTCCATTTCTATCATCTTTCAAAATATGACATTAAATTCCAAAATTTCTAATGTAACTTACATTGGGTGTGTATCGGTACCATAGCTCATAGGGTGTCTTATTGGTGTCTTTCTTCAATTGAACTCTGTTCAATGTGTAGACAATAGTGCTGACAACTTCCCTCCAGAATATTTGTGTGATGCCTTTCTCAATCATCAGTGTTCTAACACAATCAACAATGGATCTATTTCTTCTCTCAACAATCCCATTTCGTTGTGGTCTTCTCGGTGCAAAAACCTGTCTTTGAATTCCATGCTCATTACAAAATTTAGTGACTTCATCAGAAATAAATTCTCCTCCTCTATTTGATCTTAGACATTTTAATTCCTTTCCACTTTGTTTTTCCACCATAGCCTTATACCATTTAAACATCTTAAATGCTTCTAATTTTTCTTTTAAGAACATAACAATCATCATTCTAGAATAATCATCAACAAAGAGAATGAAGTATCTATCACCATAGTAGTTATTTATTCTCATTGGTCCACATAGTTTAGAATGGAATAATTCTAGAATAGCATTAGATGTGTAGGTTTTTCTCTTGATACTAGACTTTGTCATTTTACCTTTTTGACAATTCTTACACATGACATGGTCAGGCTTTGACATGCTCGGTAAGCCTCTTACTTTTCTTTTATTGCTTATCCTGACCATGTTGTCAAAATTCACATGACATAACCTTTTATGTCAACCATATGTCTTCGTTTCTAGCTATTAAACAAGTGGTGTTAATATCATCAAGATAGAATAAGTTACCTTTTTTTTGTTCACCAGTTCTGATCAAACTTCCTGATTCATTAAAGATCTTTGCCATTTTGTTCTCAAATGCAATTCAGTGACCTATGTTATTTAGCTATGAAAAAATCAATAGGTTATAGTTAAGTCCTTTTACCCAGTATGCATTTTCACATTTGATCAGATTATTCAACATTATGGTTCCTTTACCTTCAACCGGACAAGGTGAGTCATTACCCATTCTTACTGATCCACCATTATAGTATTCAAAAGTTTCAAACTTTTCCTTATCTCCAGTCATGTGGTGAGTACAACCACTATCAATAATCCAGACATCATTCTTACTAACCCTAGATATGAGTGTAGTTTCAACATACCTTTCCTCTTTGTCTGAATCATCCTTCATAGCAACAAATACCACCTCAATATCTTCATCAGATTCAATGTCAATATTTATAGCTTTTTTCTCAGCCAGGTAACAATCTTTCTTCCCTTTGTCCTTGTAGTCTCGGTTATCTCTTCTGTCAGATTGTCAGTTGCTTCAGTAATCTCGGTCATCACCTTTATCAAACTTCTTTTCATAAGTTCTATCATTACTTCTGTCATATTTTCTTTTGTTAGGACATCTAGCAACAAAGTGTCCAATCTCTTTACAATTAAAACATACAAGTGGTAGTTTACCTTTGTATCTACCTTTTCCTCTCTGCAATCTTCTAGCCATTAGTGCTTCAATCTCATCAATTCTTGATCATCACTGTCACTTTCACTATCATTTCTCATAGTGTGTTTATGACTTGATTTACTTATTTTCAAAGAAGATTTGAATGCAGACTCAATAGTTGGTAAGACACTGTTGTCAAAGTTATTCATCTCAAATGAAATAATTCTACCAATCAAACTATCTAGAGTAACATTGTTATTTGCTACTGCTCTCATTTCTTGTATAACAGATACTCTAATAGCATAAACAAGCAGTAAGGTTCAGATAATTTTACTTACCACTATTTCTTCTTCAAGTACACCTCCTACTCCTCGGATAGCATTTACAACCTCTTTGATTCTGCTACTGTACTGAGTCATTTTTTCTCCTTCTTTCATTCTTAGGTCATCAAATTTTCCTCTTAGGCTTTCAGCTTTATCCCTCAACACATTTGTGTCTCCTCCATGTACTAGCTTCAATTTGTCCCACATTTGCTTTGCAATGGTGCATGATTTGACATCTTCAAATTAAACATCAGAGAGTGAGGAAGCAAGTTCTATCATCATAGAATTGTGTTCATGCTTTTCTCTCAATTGATCAAGTGTATGAGGTCCAGTAGGAAACAAATATTCAGTATCCAAGTATTGAGTAACATCATTTCCAATACCTAATAGGTGGAGTCTTATCCTACTTTTACATGATACAAAATTGTCCTTGTTCAACTTAGGCACATCCCTTTTCCTCATCTTATGATCTTTATATTAGGTTGTTAAACCTTCCTTTCAAGCACACAAGCTCTGATACCACTTGTTAGAATAACTGAGAGGGGAGGGGGGAATCAGTGGCCTCAATAATTAATCCAATAATTCAACCCAAAACTTTATACCACATATATAAATCTCTATTTATCTTCAGTCCTACAAGATGTAGGCCTTTAAACAATATTATCAAATAACTACTACTCGGAGTTCACTGTTATCCTTTTTCTTAAGCTTTAGAGAATAGTAGTCTAGCCTTTACCAAAATACAATAAATAACTTAGTGTTTACCGATCAATCCCATTTTAGTAATGTATAAAGAAAAAAATAAAATAAATGAGCCATATACACATTTAACACAGATTTTTAACATAGAAACCCTATCAGGGGAAAAACCACTTGGGACAGGTAACCCAAAATTTTCACTCTTCTGAAGTGAGCTCGGTGAAGAGACAACCCTATTAAAGGTTACAAACACACTATTAAGTGCGACCTTGTTAGAGGATTTATCACTAATATTTTCACTTGACCTCGCATTCACTATGCTTTCAACATGAAAACCTTTTGATACTCCTTGGGATGTATCTCAATATATAAAGGATGGTTAGATCCTAATCTGTTAAGAGATTTTCTGAATCAATGGTTAAACTGAATGAATATATGATCTGTTCATAAATACAACTTAATCTTGTATATGTTTAGATCTATTGTAAGATCATAATACCTTTTCGATCAATGTTTCTCTTCTGTTCCTTTCCTCCACTTCTTTCTGCTCAGTGAATGCTGTTTCTTCTCTGTTACTCGGTGTCTACAAATTTTTTTAGCTCTGTTCTTCAGCTTGTATTAGCAGGTCTGTATGAAGACTTCTTATCTTCCCCAGAATTCTCTTCAGCATCCTCTTCTCTATTCCCCCATTTATTATGAATTAATTGTCTCTCTTTATAGACATGATTTCACCATTTCTAAGTCCTTGTCTTTCTTGTTCTTGATGTGATCCGCAAATCTTGCCATTCTTACTTTAAAACATGCTTTAGTTTTATCCCGTAGATTTCTTCTTGATAACTGGAATAAAACTAGCTTTAAATCTCTAGCTTATCTTTAGCTATTAACTGGTCGATGAAACCAATGCAATCAAATAGTTAACTCTATATTTAGCTACTACCAACTAAGTCTTTTATTTGTTTATGAACTTCAGTTTTGATCGGCATTTAACTCCTTGTTTTCTTGGTCTTGACTTCAGTTGTCCTTGGGCATCTCTGTCGGTCGGGGTTGTCTGTCCGTCAGGCAACACTATGAATTTTAGTTCTTCTCAGGTATCACTTTGGTTCTTCTTGTTAATGCATGCTCGGGTATCTTTCTCGGGTATCATTGTGACTCTTCTCGGGGTTCTCTATCCGTCGGTGTGCACTGTCCGTCAGTGTTTGTTGTCACTTGGTGTATATTGAAATTTTATGCATTACTGATAACATAACCTTTATCTATTTGGTTATTTGAAGTCTTTGACAATATGTATATGAACAATCAGAGTATATCAAGTTGACATCAATGACAATACAATACATTAACTGATTTAATGTCTTGAATTAACTTTCTGTAGCTCGGTGGTCATCAACTTTGTCATCTTCAAATATTCAATCTGTTATAGTTCATCAAGAGATAGAAAAATAGAGGGAGGGAGAGTTGCAACTTACTCTAAACAATACAAGAAACTAAAACTAAATGGTCCATGGGATGTCTAGGTCGATAATTCAAACTATTTAAGAAGTATATAAATCGATGAAGTCAGACTTTGATTGTTTCTAGATTTAGGGTTTTTTAATTTTATATGACAAATTTTGAAACTTTGAAATCCATATATTAGAGGCTTCCCTATAGATATATATGAAATTCCCTTCATAATTATTTTAAAAAAATATAATGCTCATCATTAAATATAAATATTATATACATAATCTTATTTTATAAATAATAATTAACACTCTCTCTATATATAAAATTAAAATTATTGTATAAGAATTTTAACAACTTAACTTGTCTTTTAGCGAGATGAAATGACAAAAGAAAGTGGAAGGTGAGAGAATAGACATGGAGGAGGGAGGGAGAGCTATTTATTACCATAATGACAAACATATGTTGTCATTTTCTAAAACTAATTAAATAAATAATTGTATCAACCTTGTTATTTTTTTAAAATTAATTAAACAATTTTATTAATTGAATTAAATTAGCTTCATTTCTTCACCCATAATTCAAATTCAAAAATTTCCTCCATTTCTCCTTTAATTATTTGATCAATTATTTATTGTTTGATATTAATTAAATACTTTTGTTTATTTAATTAATTTATCAAGTTTTTGTCCTCACATATTAATTAAATAGTTTTTAATTATTTAGTTAATATATTTAGACATGTTCTACTAGTTCATAATAATTAAATGATTATTTTTAAATTATTTAATTATCTAACTATTCTTCTATACTTAAATAATCTATTTTAATTTATTTAATTATTGTTTTTTTAAAAATATATTTACCTCAAAAATAAATAAGATCATCATATTATTTAATTCTCAAATGCACAAAGATTAAATAATTTATTTTTATTATTTGTTTAATTCATCATGCATATAAATTAAATAATTTTTAATTTTTTAGTTCTATTAATATCTTCATTCCATTAGTTCAACTAATAGTCACTCTTCCTTTTTCGATCAGTGTAATCCACTTCACTAAAATTATACATTCAACTCACTAAATTAGACATTGATTGATAAAGGAAAAATCTATAAATTCAACCTTCATCCATGTCATTTTCTAACAACAATATTTAATCTTTCATGCAATTTTTTTAAGGGGGATAATTGGTTTTGATTGGGACCTATGAGCCAATGAGGTCACAAACATGGGACCTCATCCCTTATATAGCCAATAAACAATAGCACCCAACGAGCTTTGAATCTTGATGGTACAGACAACACTACAACTTAAGCATCACACCATGCCAACTTCAACCTTTCATGTAAGAATATTACCAATAAATGTGCAAACATATGAGAGAAAGATTACTTTCATTCAAATAGATCTTGAAGAAATAATGGATACTTATAAACAACTAGTGTTTACATGTGAAGGTATAATTTTTTTTTTTGATTCATTATTTATGAATTCACTATTCTTTTAGAGAGACAAAATGAGAGAGGAAGTTGATAATGACCTTTTAAATCATAATGTGGATAATTAAAACTAGAAATTGTACTATCAGTAAAAGGATCAAAGGAATTTTGCAAAGATGGTCATAAATCATAATGGAGTAGGTCTATTCATTGTTAGAATGGAGCGTCTTTATAGAATCAATTAGAATATTTAACTCAAATGCAAGCCAATTTAGGCAAATGAGCACATTAATTATCAATTTAATTAGAAAGAGATGATTCTTCTATTCTTTGATCCTTGCCAACTTTAGGAGGGTATTTCTAGAGATCTTGTAATATGTAACATAACTAAGGGATGAATCACAATGCTTTGACTTGGGATTGTAAAAACCCAAATATTGATGGGCAAAAACAATGTCTAATGTCGATTTTAAGTTCCAACACAACTTACAAGGTGTGCTCATTTTGTCTCACAATTTTTTTTAATATTTTTATGTAATTCCTCACAATTCTTTTGTGCCTTTAGCTATTCCTCTATTTCATTTTTCATCCCTCTAACTTTCTAAAATATCTTTCCATTCTAAATCTCGATACTTGGCTTAAGTTGTAGGGGTGCACAAGAGGACTTGGGTTGCCTAGGTGATTGATGTTAAGCTGCAGGGTAACCAAAGTGACACATGTAAGAGGGGAAATTCATATCCCAACACGAGCGACCATGTCTTCTTTTGACATAGTTTTGAGTCATTCGAATTTGTTTATTTTTCTTCCCAAAATAATTTTTTCATTAGGAGATGTCATTTCATTTCTTGCTTTTTTTAAAAGTAAATAAATAAAATTTAAAGCTAATTTATCTCTCCCCTTTTTTACATGATCTTCCTTCTCCTCTTTTCTCATATAAACTCCCTTCTCATTATCAAGGTATTGAATTTAAGAGAATTTTATATGCACAAGTTTTGAGAAAATTTAAATTTTTTTTTATCCCTACAAAATAGAAGGATTGATAGATTTCCACTACTATTATTTATTAAAATATCTACGACACTTCCCCAAACATTGTATTAACTTGGAAGATTGCAAGCCTCACTAGAAAATCCAATCCTAATCCTTGTTTCTAGGAAGTCCTCACCAATCCCAATATTCTCTTTTTATCAAGTGGAGTGACCCAAGGATGAAAAAGGAGAAGATACCAAAAATACAAGTTGGACCTTTTGAAGACACTTATAGTGGTTGCAAAAGAAGTTTCATACTTTAAGATCTTTGTCCAAGTGTATTTCTTTTGATGAGGCAATTACTTTATGCAATTTTTTTAGTAATTAGATCACACATATTTGATGACATGTACCTGATTGAATGTTTGAAGATATTAAGTTGATGATAATGCAAGGCATTAAATCAGTTAATGTATTGTATTGTCATTGATGTCAACTTGATATAATCTGTATGGTCATGGAATACTGCTAAAAAACTTCAAAGATTCGATGAATCAAGACTATGCTATCAGTAATAAATTCAAGTCAAGTATTCACTAAGTGACTGCATACATCAACGGAGTGCACGCTGATGGTCAGAGTAAAAGAGCTAAGTCACAGTGTTGCCCGACTAATGAATGCAAAACATTACCGACAAGCAGAGTTACAGTGTTGTCCAATGAGAAAAACACAGAGTAACCCGATGAAAATAATTTCAGTGTTACCCGACAGAGAAAACAAAGGATGGAGATCCCGATGACAACTGAAGTCACACCGACGGAATAGCCAGTTGTCACTGATGACTAACTGAAGTGTCGAATGACAGAACAAAGAGTTCAAAAAATGACAAAATGATTAGCTTTCAAAGAAGCTAAAGATATAATTAATAGATACTTATCATTGTTTTAATCATCCAGATAAAGTTGGAGATAAGTAAGTGATTTAAAACTAATTTTTCCAGTTGGCAAGAAGATCTCTTTGAGATAAATCAGGAGTTTTCTTTAAATCTATTGGCAAGAATTATGGAACACGTCAAGAATCAAGAAAGAAAAGAAAAAGGGAAATCATGTCTATATAGAGACAAACTCAATTCATTACGAAAAGTGTGGGGTGAAAAAGAGAAGAGGAGAGATGCTAAAGAAAATCTGATGGAGAAGAAAGTCTTCATTCAGTCCTGATCAACAAGCTAAAAGAAGAGCTAGATTCTGTAGACACCAATGAACAGCGAGACAAGCATCACATAGAAGAACAAGTGTGGAACAAAGGTATATATTTGATTATATTGATCAGTGAAGTAATGGACCTACAATAGATCTGAAAATTTGCAATTGAGTTGTATGTATGAACAGATCATTAGTGTTTCAGTTTGACCATTGAAGCATATAAGCCTCTTAATAGAGTAGGATTTAAAAATATTTTTCAATTGAGATACATCTCAAGGAGTATCAAAATTTTTTATCACAAAAGTAGCATTGGATATGCCCGATACCTATTGACAGGCCAAGTGAGTGTTTTATCAAGGATGGTAGCATTAGATGCAATATAATAGTTGACAAAATATTTCTAAATCCTCTAATAGGGTCACACTTAATAGTGTGTTTGTAACCTTTAACAAGGTCTTCTCTTAACAGGGCTCACTTCAAAAGAGTGAAAATTTGGGGTACCGGTCCCAGTTGTTTTTCCCTAACATGGTTTCCACGTTAAAATCCTTGTGTTATGTGTTTATGGTTTATCACTTTACTATTTTACATTTCACTTATGCATTTATGGATTTATCAGTATACTCTACATATTTACTGTGTTTTGATAAATAAGTTTACTGCTTATCGGTAATCATACAAAAGAGATATTAGCAAAGAAATATGTTAAGTAGAAAATTGATTAAAGTATTTCAAGGCATACATCTTGTAGGGAAGAAGATAACTTGAGACATAATTAAGTGGTTATAAGTTTTAAGGGTTGATTTAAGGATTAAAATTTGAAGCCACTGATTCACCCCCCCTCTCAGTTATTACTAACAATTGGTATCAGAGCTTGTGTGCTTAGAAGGAAGGTTTCAAGACCTAAGCTAAAGATCACAAGATGAACAGACGAGATGTGCCTAAGTTGAACAAAGATAATTTTGCTTCATGGAAAAGCAGAATAAGAGTCCACTTATCAGGTATTGGTAATGATGTTACTCAATACTTAGATGCTGAATATGTGTTGCCCACAAGAGCACCAACAGTCAAACAATTGAGGGAGAAGCATGAGCACAATTACATGATGATAGATCTTGCTTCCTCACTCTCCGATACTGAATTTGAAGATGTCAAAACCTGCAAGACTGCAAAACAGACGTGGGACAAATTGATGCTTGTACATGGTGGTGACAAGAATGTTTTGAGAGCCAAGGCAGAAAGCCTTAGAGGAAATTTTGATGATCTCAAAATAAAAGAAGGTGAAAAAATCACTCAGTATAGCACAAAAATCAAAGAGGTAGTCAATGCTATCCGAGGAGTTGGAGGTGTACTTGAAGAAGATACAGTGGTAAGTAAAATTCAAAGAACCTTACTGCCTACTTATGCTATTAGAGTATCTTCCATTCAAGAAATGAGAGCATTAGAAAATAGCAATGTTACTCTAGACAATTTTATTGGAAGACTGATTTCATTTGAGATGAACAACTTTGATAATAGTGTCTTACCAAACATAGAGTCTGAATTCAAAACTTCTATGAGAATAAGTAAATCAAGACATAAGAACACTATGAGAAAATATAGTAATAGTGAAAGTGAAGAAGATGATCTTGATGAAATTGAAGCACTTATGGCCAGAAGAATGCAGAGAGGCAAAGGTAAATACAAAGGTAAATTATCACTTGTTTGTTTTAATTGCAAAGAGAATGGACACTTTGCTGCAAGATGTACTAATAGAAGAAAAGATGACAGAAGTAATGACAAATCATTTGAAAAGAAGTCTAACAGAGGTGATTACAGAAGCTACTAACAATTAAAAAGAAGAGAGACCCGAGACTATAAGGACAAAGGAAAGAAAGCCAGTTACCTAGAAAAATGCAAAGATGATGATACTGACATCGAATCTGATGAAGACATCAAGATGGTGTTTTTGGCTATAAAGGATGATTCAGATGATGATGAAGAAAGGTATGTAGAAACAAATCTCATATCTAAAGTTAGAAAAAATGATATTTGGATAATAGATAGTGGCTGCACTCACCATATGATCGGTGATAAGAAAAAGTTTGAGACTTTTGAATACTATAAAGGTGGTTCGGTAAGAGTGGGTAATGACACACCTTGTCCAGTTGAAGGTAGAGGAACCATAATATTGAATAACCAGATAAAATATGAAAATTCTTATTGGGTAAATGGATTGAATTATAATCTATTGAGTATTTCTCAGTTGAATAATTCAGGTCGCAGCATAGCATTTGAAAATAAGAAGGCAAAGATCTTCAATAAATCAAGAAATCTGATTGGTACTGGTGAGAAGACAAAAGGTAATTTATTCTATCTGAATGATACTGACACCACTTGTTTGATTGCTAAAAATAAAGCTATATGGCTATGGCACAAAAGATTGTGTCATGTAAACTTTGACAACATGATGAAGATTAGCAAAAAGAGAAATGCCAGAGGCTTACCGACAATGACCAAGCCCGACAACATCATGTGTAAGAATTGTCAAAAAGGTAAAATGAAAAAGTCTAGTTTTAAAAGAAAAACCCATACACCTGATGCAATTCTAGAATTAGTCCATACTGATTTATGTGGACCTATGAGGAAAAAGAGTTATTATGGAGCTGGATACTTTATTCTCTTTTTTGATGATTACTCTAGAATGATGACAGTCATGTTTCTAAAAGATAAATCAGAAGCATTTAAGATGTTTAAATGGTATAAAGCAATGGTTGAGAAGAAAAGTGGTAAGGAGTTAAAATTCTTAAGGTCAGATAGAGGAGGGGAATTTATTTAAGATGAATTCACTAACTTTTGTAATGAGCATGGAATCAAAAGACAGGTCTCTGCACCAAGAACACCACAACAGAATGAAATTTCTAAAAGAAGGAATAGATCCATAGTTGATTGTGCAAGGACACCAATGATAGAGAAAGGGATCACCCAAGTCTTCTAGAGGGAAGCTTTTAGTACTACTGTTTACACATTGAACAAAGTACAATTGAAGAAAGACACCAAAAAGACACCTTATGAGCTATGGTATGGATACACACCAAATGTAAGTTATTTCAAAATTTTTGGCAGTCAATGTTATATCTTAAAAGATGATAGAAATGGAAAACTTGACTCCAAGAGTAATGAAGGAATCTTTCTAGGGTATTCTACCAAGAGAAAGGCTTATAAATGTCTAAACAAAGCCTTTAACAAAATTATTGAAAGTACAAATGTAAAGATAGATGAATTTGTAGAGAAGAATGAAAAGGAAAGCACTAAAGAACCAGAGGACTACAATAGGTTCACTTACAATGAGGAACTTGAAACTCTACCCAACCAAAAATGTAGAGCTCCCAAGCAACAGATCATTGCACGTGAGCATCAGGCTGTAAATATTGATGATCAGAATATTGCTCAAAATGATGCACAAAGTGATGGAGAACAAAATAAGAACAAAATCATGATCAAGCTGATAGACAAAGAGCTGAACATGTACTTGCAAAATATGTCAGAAGGAACCATCTATAGAACTGGATCATGGGAGATAAAGAGGATGGTATGAGAACCAGAAGTAAGTCTCTAAATACAAGATGTCTTGTTTGTGATTATGAGCCCAAATCTGTCAATGCTGCACTAGATAATGATGAATGGATAAGTGCTATGAATGAAGAGATTGAACATATAGAGAAAAAAAAGACATGGACACTTGTACCAAGACTAGATGACAAGAATGTCATTGGTACAAAACGGATATTCAGGAATAAGCTGAATGAGAATGGAGAAGTCACAAGAAATAAAGCAAGACTAGTATGAAAGGGGTATGCACAAGAAGAAGGAATTGAATATGGAGAGACCTTTGCACCCATTGCTAGGCTGGAAGGAGTAAGAATATTTCTTGCTTATGCTGCATATAAAGGATTCAAGGTATATCAAATGGATGTCAAGTCTGCATTCCTAAATGGAATACTTGAAGAAGAGGTATACATTGAACAACTATAAGGGTTTGTTGATCCAGACAAGAGGGACATGGTATGTAGACTTCACAAAGCCCTATATGGATTGAAACAAGCACCCTAAGCCTGGTATTAAAGAATTCATTCCTATCTTATAAATATTGGATTTGTAAGGACTAGTGAAAACAATAATCTTTACTTGAAGGAAGATACTAATGCTAACATTTTGATTGCTGAGATATTTGTTAATGACATCATATATAGAGGAAATGATATGCTATGCAAATCATTTGCAAATGAAATGAGCAAAGAGTTTGAGATGTCTATGTCTGGAGAGATCAAGTTCTTTCTTTGTCTGTAGATCATGCAACAAGATGAAGGTATTTTCATTACATAATCCAAGTACATCAAAGAAGTACTAAAAATATTCAAGATGGAAGGGTCCAAACTAGTTGGAACACCGATGGAAACATGATGTAAGATGACAAAGGAGGATAAGTCATCAGAGGTAAATCAGACTTTGTACAAATCAATGATTGGAAAACTCATGTATGTTGTACATACTAGACCGGATATTGCACATGCAGTAGGAATAGTTTCTATATTTTTTGCTAATCCTAGAGAATAACATATGACTACTATGAAAAGAATTCTAAGATATTTGAAGAATATCAAGGAATATGGTTTATGGTATAGAAGAGAAGGAAAATTTTAACTTAAGGTCTTTACCGATGCTGATTGGACTGGAAATATTGATGACCAGAAGAGCACAATTGGAGGAGCATTCTTCATGGGTGATAGACTTGTCACATGGATCAAAAAGAAACAAGGATGCATCTCACAATCTATTGCAGAGGCAGAGTATGTTGCTGGTTCTGCAAATTACTCAAATATTGCATGTATCAAATAGTTAATGGAAGGTATGCATATGCAAATTATAGAACCAGTAATTACCTATTGCGATAATACAAGTGCAATAAACATTTCCAAGAATCTAGTCATGCATGCTAAAACAAAGCATATTTCCATCACGTATCATTATTTGAGAGAACAAGTTCAGGAAAAAGAGGTGATACTTGAGTATGTGCAATCAAAGGAACAATTGGCCAATATATTCACCAAGCCACTGCCCAAGGATGAATTTGAGTACTTGAGAAAGAGACTAGGGGT
Organism: Thuja plicata; assembly: GCA_018584345.1. Lineage (NCBI taxonomy): Eukaryota > Viridiplantae > Streptophyta > Pinopsida > Cupressales > Cupressaceae > Thuja > Thuja plicata. The sequence goes on from MU223536.1 coordinate 1,994,274, forward strand.
CAGACCCTTGTCTATTGGTCAGTAAGCTGCATCAGCCTACATATTATCAGAATATAATTCATGTTGATGCAAACAGAGAGATGGAATTCAAAGAAAACTCTATACACATAAAGGTATTTATCTACTGCAAGCTCCAGAGTTGTTACCAATGGAATGGGAAATTCAAGGAATATATTATGGATAGAATGTATCCATTTGGTATCACTGCCAATTTTTTTTTTTTTGCTTGAAAAAGATGTTTGACATTGTTGTCAAAGGGAGAGAGATATCTCATTATCATACATACAGAGATTATATCTAGTATCAACTCAGGGAAAGATCATATTCATCACAGTATCCATAGGGAGAGTACACACAAAGGAAGAGAAATACTGACAAAAGACATCACAAGAAAGGAGAATAGTCAGAGGGAGAGAGTTTGACACAGAAGGAGAACGCATCACATCAGAGAAAGAAAGATTCTATATCCATCCAGTAAAGGGATTGAAGACAAAATAAAAGCTACAAGAATCAAATCAAAGCTATTTGAGCTTACCAAAAGCTAGACATTTGTATTATTTACATTAGAAAAGCTTGATGAAACTATATATTTCATATTGTATTAGTAATAGTATAGTATGATAATGTAGTATGTTGCCATCAATGCCAAAGGAAGAGATTGATGACATGTAATTGATTGGATGTTTGAAGATATTAAGTTTATTATCATGCAAGACATTAAATCAATTAATGTATTGTATTTTCATTGATGTCAACTTGATATAATCTGTATGGTCATGGAATACTACTAAAAGACTTCAAAGAACCAATGAATCAAGACTATGCTGTCAGTAATGCATACAATTCAAGTATTCACTAAGTGACTGCATACACTGATAGAGTGCACACCAATGGTCAGAGTAAAAGAGCTAAGTCACAGTGTTGCCCGATGAATGAATGCACAAAATTACCGACGAGAAGAGTTATAGTGTTGTCCAACGAGAAAAACATAGAGTAACTCGACGGAAATAATTTTAGTGTTACCCGACGGAGAAAACAAAGGATGGAGATCCTGATGACAACTGAAGTCACATCGACAGAACAGTCAGTTATCACCGATGACTAACTAAAGTGTCGAATGACAGAGTAGAGAGTTCAAAAAATACAAAATGCTTAGCTGTCAAAGAAGCTAAAGATAGAATTAACAGATACTTATCATTATTTTAATCATCCATATAAAGCTGGAGATAAGTAAGTGATTTAAAGCTGATTTGTCTAGTTGGCAAGAAGATCTCTTTGAGATAAATTAGGAGTTTTCTTTAAATCTATTGGCAAGAATTATGGAACACGCCAAGAATCAAGAAAGCCAAGAAAAAGGGAAATCATGTCTATATAGAGACAAACTCAATTCATTACGAAAAATGTGGGGTGAACAAGAGAAGATGAGAGATGCTAAAGAAAATATGATGGAGAAGAAAGTCTTCATTTAGTCCTAATCAACAAGCTAAAAAAAGAGCTAGATTCTGTAGACACCAACGAACAGTGAGACAAGCATCACATAGAAGAACAAGTGTGGAGCAAAGGTATATATTTGATTATATTGATCTGTGAAGTAATGGACCTACAATAGATCTGAAAATATGTAATTGAGTTGTATGTATGAACAAATCATTAGTGTTTCAGTTTAACCATTGAAGCATATAAGCCTCTTAATAGAGCAGGACTTAAAAGTCTTTTTCAATTGAGATACATCCGAAGGAGTATCAAAAACTTTGATCACAAAAGTAGCATTGGATATGCCCAATACCTATTGACATGCCAAGTCAGTGATCAAGGATGGTAGCATTAGATGCTAGATAGTAGTTGAAAAACTATTTCTAAATCCTCTAACAAGGTCACACCTAATAGTGTGTTTGTAAACTTTAATAGGGTTGGCTCTTAACATGGCTCATTTCAGAAGAGTGAAAATTTGGGGTACCGGTCCCAGTGGTTTTTCCCTTAACAGGGTTTCCATGTTAAAATCCTTGTGTCATGTGTTTATGGTTTATCACTTTACTATTTTACATTTCACATATGCATTTCTGGATTTATCAGTATACTCTACATATTTACTGTGTTTCGGTAAATAAGTTTACTACTTATCAGTAATCATACAGAAGAGAGATTAGCAAAGCAATCCGATAATTAGAAAATTGATTAAAGTATTTCAAGGCATACATCTTGTAGGGAAGAAGATAAATTGAGGCATAATTAAGTGGTTATAAGTTTTAAGGGTTGATTTAAGGATTAAAATTTGAGGCCACTGATTCACCCCCCTCTCAGTTATTACTAGCAATATTCATGTCTAAGAGTTCTAACAATTTTTATTTATTTATTAGTTTAGCTTAAATTCATTGTTAATTTCTTAGGTGAAAGTCCCTGTGAAAGTCTGAGGTTGTATGTTCTTTTTCTCTTATGGGCTTCCTCCTTTTTTCTTTGGATTCTTCCCCTTGTGGCTCCTATGGAGGCGGAGTCTAGTCATATTGAGGTGGGGTATGATTTGATGGCCATGATATGAGGCTAGATCATTTTTATTCTTTCTTTCTCTTTTGCGATTCCTATGGAGGCGGAAGTGTACCCTATGGAAGTGATGATTTGCATTGTGAAAGAGGTTGATTATAGTTTTATGTGGTATTCTCGTGTATGTGGCTTCTTAGATTTGGGGTTGAATCATGTTTTTGTCTCCTAGTGGATGATGTCTTCCTTTTCTACTCCTACTGAGGTGGAATCCTTTTTCTATTGAGATGGAAATAAGCTTGGCAAGTGAGGAGTTAATTTTTTATTGGGGTGTATTTTTTGTTTGTTGCTAGTTTATTTTGGGAGATGTTTTAAACCTTAATGTGGGTTTTTGGGAGCGTTTTAAACCCCCTTGTCCCCTTCATGTTTTTCAAAGATTATCTCTATGATTTTGGAAGTCATCATTTTGCGTACCTTGTTAAAACCTAGTGATTAGGTTAAGAGAGCCTAGAAAAACCCTTATTTCTTGTTTCAGATTAAGGCACTTTGAAAAATAATTGTGTATTATGTTTAGGGCATAGGTCATTTGTTGATGAAACCTGTGCTTAGTTTGGTTAGTTATTATAGGCTTCTATTTTTATCTATAGTTTGTGGGGTTGCTAGTTTGTAGGTTCTGTTAGCACTGCACATCAAATTTTTCAACTTCCCATGCTTTGGAAAATTTTACCGCATCTTTTGATTCAAAATCCATGTGATTTCATGTCAAAATGTCATTTTCTGGCCAAGTTTTTTAAATTTTCTCTATTTTTGGACTTAGTCGCCCACCCGCACTGATATTTTAAATTATCCTTTTAAGTGAGTGAGTGAGCAACGAGTCATGTTTGGAATGAATCGGGTAGTCGCGGTTATGTCTTGTTAGGTCAAGTTAAGTGCACAAGTGAGTGACTTGGTCATTAATCTATTTTAATCGCAAAGTCGCGATCCATTTTTGAAGTCAAGTTATCAATCTGCGACTGAGTGAGTTGGTTTTGTCTTGTTGGTCGCTCACTAGTGGGGGATCAAGTTCTTTTTTACAAGTCTCAGTGAGCTAGTGATCAGTTGATTTTTTAAGTATCGCGCAATCACGGTGGTTCTAAATCTTTCACTTTTTGGTCTATGACTGAGCGAGTCCTGTAAGTTAAGGTTGATCCCGCACTAAGGCTTAGTTATTATATGTATCTTTTGAGACTGAAAGTGCATGATGAAGTCATATTTTAGAAAGCACTCACTCTTGCATGTTCTAACTATTTTATTTTGTGAAGTGCGAGTATGCGATGTATTATGCATTCATTATCAAATGGTCCTTGTCGCTCAGTCGCGCAGCAAATGTGCAGTATTAAAAGGTGCACGAGTGCATGATTGAATGTTCAAAGTTTTGTTCCTGCTCACTCGCCAATGATTTGTTGTCTCCAATTTTAAGCTTGCGACTGATGATGAAAGAAAAGGTGGGCTGTTGCTCACTCGCTCAAGTATAAAGTCAAGTGAAAAGATGCTTGCGGGGTGCGAAAGATAGAAAAATGGAAATTTGTAGCTCAGTCGCTCATGAAGAAAAATCAGGCAAGAAAGATCAGCAAGAGAGTGATTAATACATGATGAAGGAGCTCACTCAGTCATGAAGGATTCATTTATAAGGAAATCTCAGCAGCGAGTATGCAATAAAAGGAAGAAAAGGGTCATTGCTCACTCGCTAATGCTTATGAGATGGAAAATCTTGTAGTGCGAGTGAGCGATTAAGTTAAAATCCATAAAGGAAGTAGTCGTCGCTCAATTGCTGAGGTATAAAAACAAAGTAGAAAGCCATGGCGACTGCGTGACCAGAAAGTAATGAGTGATCATTTTGAAAACCTGGTCACTTGCTCAAGCACAATGCATGATAAGTGGAGGTCAGCAAGTGCACGACTAAGAGGTGACTGAGTAATAAAAATCATGTAACTCACTCGTATAATCTCAATGAAAGTAAAGTTCTGAGCGGCGAGTCCATGATTGATGAATAGAAAAGTGATGTCGCTTACTCACTCAAATACAAACATAAAGCATTAAGAGATAGCGAGTGCATAATTGTGAAATAATGAAGCTGCCAGTTAGGTCATCGCCGAGTCACGAAGCATGTGAACCGAAGAAAAGATAGATAGCGAGTGCGAAACTGATAGAATGAAAGGGTCTTGTTGCTCACTTGCAAGGACAAATATGAATGTAAGAAAGGTACAATGAGTTGGTGACAAATTGACATGTGGTTCATTTCAAGCCTACGAGGGAAAAAAAGGAAACAAGGTGTGTACTTTTTCTAGTAGGGATCATACAGTTTGAATTAATGGAAGCATTAGTTACAGAGAGATGATTGTGTAATTCTACAAGTGCGAGAATTTGACATTCAATTGGGCAAGATGACAATTTGATGACTATAAGTTTGAATGATTGAGCTTGATTTTGTACAGCTCTCATTTCTGCATCCTAAGATTTTCTGTAAAGAGCGACAGAGCTTGTTTGTCTGAAATAGTTTGTGTGAGATAGTAATTTGAAGAGGAAGGATGAGTCAAGCTATTGTTCCCGTTGCTTTGCATGGGTTTGAAAATAAGGAGGTTACACCAAAAAGATACATGGAATAATTTGATGATTTTTTGCTTGGGACTCTAAATACAAACAGTGCGAATTGGGATGAATGGAAAGATAGATGGTGCCAATGCAAAAACTCGATCTCCCCAAATTACTCTGGTAATACTTGTTCCGTTATTTTTGGAATAATAGGATTAAAGCAGTCCCCATTTGCAATCCATGGGATTTGAATATGGTGAAATTTATTGTGCCTAATGTCTATGTTGACATAGGCCTTATTAGGGAACTAGCTAAGAACTACTACCCAGTAGCTATGGTAATCAGGAAGAAGAATAAAGAGACCCTAGTTTCCATAGACAGGAGGTTAGTGGCAGAAGTATTCAGAATCACTAGTGCATTGTGCACAGATATTAATTTAAAGAAGATTTAGGTAGACTATGTCAAGAGAGAGCATTTGATTAAGAAATATGAAATGCCCAAATTCATGCCCAGAGTAGATAGGCACCTGGTAAAAATCCCAGAAGATCTCAAACTGCCTTTTGACTTATCCCTGTTTCATCATTACATAAAGTGCACGGTGTATGGTTTGAGCAGAGTTTTAGGTTTTGATGGAGATTCTACAGTGCCTCAAGATGTACTCATGATGATAATGAACATTCAACACTCAGAGGTTAATACTGATTATGACTATGTGGGATACATAGTTGATGCTATTCATGCTACATTAATGGAGATACATTTAGATGCCCCAGTACCTACCTTCAAGCATTATTCTCATATGATGTATATGATTCTATATTATAACAGGGCATCTATAGATAAAGAGCTTGAATTGTTTGTTTCAGAGTATGGTGTTGATGCACCAATCCAAAGATGGACTTAGGTATGGGATAGTTCATCCATCAACTCATCATTTTTATGCTTTTGTAATTGGATTGTGGATCCAATTTTAGATTTATTAGGAACAAATAGGCATAGACTTCCATTTGAAATCAGAAAGGTTTTGAGACCTTGGGATTATGTTCCAAACTGGCCTATCTCTCACAATTGGGGTGACTTTTTCTTCTTTGATTACATTACTATCATTAGAGTATATAGTTGTACACAACCACCTCACATCCTCCCCAAGTTTGTTCCTCTTAGGATTGCATTCTTAGAATTTATTTGGAAAATCACTTGGGTTGATAAAGAGTTTTTAGAGGGACATAGAAAGGGTATTTTTATCCCTAGATTATGGGTAGGTTTTGACTTCTCCATTGGGAAAATATTTTTTGATCTGATTAATGACTTCTTGAATCAATATAGAATGTCTACGACAGTTGCCAGGTTTTGTGACCCAGAACAATTTATGCAAACAACCCTGATAAGGATGACTCCTTGGCAAAAGATTAGAGATCATGAGCCACTGGATGATGAAGATGTTGTAAGGAATAAGTTAAATAAGAATGAAGTCCAGGAGAGGAGAAGGAAATGGAATAACCTCCTTAGGGAAGAAGCTGAATGGAAAGAGTCAGACAATTCTTTCTCTGGTTTTTTCCCTAATCTCCCATACTTGCAAAGAACAGAGGTAATGCTTAAATCCTATGACATTCTAATGGCATAGGTACCACAGTTTAGTGCTGAGGATGCACAGTCTCAAGGGTCACCAATTCCTGTTGCATGGCATGACCCAAAACATTAGGAACAACATGAGGAAGAGCATCAAGAAGAAGAAGAGGCTAGTGAGGAAGCTACCTCTGCTAGAGAACCACCCAAGAAGAAATAGAAGAAAGAACACAAAATGATGCAGGACAGGAAAAGTATGGCCAAGGCTGTGATTACTGAACATGGAAAATATTTTAGAAAGTTAAAAAGACAATTGCAGAAAGAACCTCCAATTGAAGGCCAAGGGGACAACCAAATGGTTTTATTTGAAAAGGATGACAAGAGAGTCATGATAGCTAGTGAATTATTGAAAGATGATGAATTCATAAGGTCTGAAGAGTTCAAGACTTTTTAAATCAAGTTGAAACAAAAGGACTTGAGGAAAGGATTGACTACAGGTGAATAAAAAGTAGATAAAAATGAAGAGATTGTAAAACCACTCCAGGATTATGATCGTGAGAGTGAACTAATCACTGTGGAGCAAGCCAAGTTGTTGGTACAAAATAGTGGATTAATGTTGATGCCTGGTTGGGACTTACAGTCCATATTTGTCATTGATCTAATCAGGAGGCAAGAAGATCCTCTGTTGAAAACATATTTTGAGATTTATGAAGTTTTGAAAGGATCAGGATTTAATCCTAAATCCAAGACTCTTTCTCTATGGTCATTGGCCCCTGCTACACAAAAGCCTCTGTTCATGACTGTGAAAGAGGAAAAGAGGGCAGACATAATGATATGGAATTTGGAGAACACTACAAACACTGAGATAGCTCAGTTAATGACACAAGTCTCATTCATGAACTTCGAAAAGGTTGATGACCTGTCTAAGAGGTATGAAACAAATTTTGGCCAAATTATGGCCTTAGCAAAAAAGCATGAAGAGGTGGTGGTTCAGAACCACACATTGGAAGAAGAAACTGCTAAGTTGAAAGAGGAATTAGTGAAGAGTAAAAGAGAAAAGACTCCAATTCCTCAAGAAGTGTCAAAGACTAAAACATATGCTACAACAGAGGCAAAAGAGGATTCAACAATGGAAAAAGGATAGTCCAAAGAAATGTCACAAGGACAGAGCATAAATGTCATGTCCATCATATTGCCAATTCTTCAACATTGAATTGATGTTTTAAAGTAGAAGACTGACATAGTATATACACTATATGGCTCATTGCAAGAAGCATCATAGGTAGCTGCTGAGGCTATGACATTCTTGGAGCCTATCTTTAAAACTTTGTCAGGAAGAGACAGGTTGATAGACAAATTGAAGACAACTATGTTATATAGTGATGATTTTCCTGACAAGATCACAGATACAATAGAAATGATCAATGAGGTGAATAATACATATGGTTTCTTCAATGGTAAGGTTGATCTAATAAATAATAAGTTGCAACTATTTGGTGACCAGTGCCCTCCCTTGATCCAAAAAATATATGATGAAGCTGGCATTTTGAAGCCGCAGTCAGATTGGACAAACATATTTGATGGGATATTCACAAATGAGAAGATGAAACAACGCCTAGAAAATGATGTAAATGCTGAATACTGCAATGAACTGATTGACAACCTATTCAAGGTTGAGAGAGACATGGAAAAATTTGTTTCAGAGGCTAGATCAGCCTTTGATGCTAGTTGGACAGAGGTTGTTTCCAAATTTGAATAGGTGAAGAATTTTGATTGGCCCACCACCAAAGAGGTAAATAGGTGGGAAGCAAAGCTAAAAGGAAGAAGAGGATACTGTCAAAATGCATCAACAAACCTTATTTAGACTTCGCCAACTTTTTCCACCTGTGTTTGGTTGCAATTTTTGTCAACTGCAATTTGTTATTAAAAAAAGATTTTGTAAATCTTTCCCAGTAAGTCCATAGCTTGTTGCATCCTTAGTTATAAAAGGATTCCAAGACTACTGGGAAGAGGATAGCCATTTTTTCATCGGGATGTACAAGTTTAATACAAAAACTCTTGTTCAAGACTTATAGGTTTTTGGGTTTTGAAATACTGTTGAATGTAATAGCAATTTTTGATGATGAATACAAATAAGATCCATCAATAGTTTTCTGAAACATATGATGAGCATTTTGTCTTCATTATGGTTGTCTAAATTTTATGTAAATTGAATGTTTAAGGAATATTTAATTTATGCATCTACTAGGCAGGTTTTGAAATAATTTTAGGGTTCTTTCAAGGAAAGATTAAAATTGCCTAAGGAGTATTTTCAGTGGGATTCAATTTTTATAATGAATTTGATGAATTGATTTGCTATATGTGTGAGGGTAGATATATAAGGTATGTCTATGCTTATGTCAAATTCTATGATTGTCTTGAATTTATGTTTATGACTAAGAGGGTTAAAACTATGCAGCAGTGAATCCATGCCCTAGGACTAAGCACTGGTCTGTCCTCCATTGAATTAAGTGACTATCACTATTAAAATTGATCTTTACTCATGGTTTGGTTTGTTTCAGTAAAAGTTACAGTGATCAACTCCTGTAATTCCATTCATATTCAAATGGAATAATTTAGTGATTTCATTATTTTGAGTTAGAAGGGTAATCTCGCCCGAGTTAATGGAGATCAAAGTGTAGGAGGTTTTGAAACCTTGTTTCATTCTGTATCTTTCCTGGTTAGTGTTTGGGGTAGATAGAGCAAGCTCTCTGAGAATATTTTTATATCAGCAAGACAAGAAACTAATAGAAAATGGCAACTCTACTGGGGAATTTTATCAAGGAATGCGTGAAAGGTTAGTCTGACGATAATATTCCATAATATAGATTCCTTTAAATCCAGTTTTTGAAATCACAAGTTGTGTATTGCACTTTAATTGAATTATATCCTCAAATATCATTGTCAAGGTGAATTTTCATTATTTTATTCCCAAAGTTTTTGGGTGGTGACTCCGAGTTATTGGTTATAGTGTTTCTAAGGGGAACACTAGCAGATCAAGTGTGTGAAATTTCATTTTGGACAAAATGAGGAATACAAAAGTAGACACAAAGAATCACTCTCAAGCAACATCAGAGAGTGATGTTTCTAAAAATTCTAGAAGAAACCATTCTAGGAAAGGAGAATCTTATAACAATACTTCTTGGAAGCCTAGATCTATAGGCCCTAGTCAATCCTTAGGTACTATTCCTGAGAAAGAAATAAATGAACTCCTAATTCCTGAGTCTGACACTACCGGTTACTTTGAGGATATATTTAACCCTAGACCAAAGAATGTATATGAAGAAAAGGGTGAGACATCATCATATTTCAAGGGTATCCCTTATGAACAGGTTGAGGACCAAAAGGGAGATAACTTGATGAATATCTATGACTCTTCCAGTTCTGATATTGAGGGAGTCCTCAGAGATAATGACATTTTGAAGAGGGAATTAGATGAACTCTTTCTTATCACCAGAAAAATGATGAAGCTCGAGAGGAGAAAATTATTAATGCAATCACTGAGAGAGAAAATTTGAAAAAATAGGTTGCCCAATTAAAATTGGTAGCTCAGGGTGCTAATAAGGGATTTAATGGCTTTAATAAAGAACTTTTTGGAGATGTAGACACCTTGAGAAAAGAATTCCAAGAAAGAGAACAACTGCTTAAGAAAAGTGATCCTAGAGATATAGGCCCTATGGTGAGGCAAGTCATCAATTATGAAAGTAAAAAACCGCTTAAGTCTCAGACACCCACACCAAATGTATCAATAGTTAATGTCACACAAACATGTGTTGAAAAGGGAAAACAAAAGCTCACAGGTATTAAATTCTCTGAACCTAAGACTGAACAATGTATATCTCAAGATATGTTTTCACTAGATATGGAATTAGAAAGGGATAGAAAGGCCAAGGATGATATTGCAAAATAGTTGGAAATGGCAAAGTTAGAAGCTGCTGCTGCAGAGATGAAAAGAAGGATTGCCTTTTTGAGTCCCATGACTAATCCTAATGATGCTACTGCAACTAATCAGACTATGCATGTATTTAGTTCTAATTATTATACCAATAATGCTAACACAAGTACCCAGACATATGGTGCAGCTCAAGGAGTTGCATCACAGTCAGGAGTAAGTGGACTCAACAGAAATATTAGCCACCAAAATGTAGGCATTGGCCATAACAATGGTAGTATTGGTCAGAGCACTGGCCAGAACATGGGCACTAATTTTCAAAGAAGTCCTATTCATTTGGAGAGTTATAGGCAATTGTTTATTGATGGTATCCCTAGACAACCAAACCCTATTCCTAATGAGGTCATAGATAAGATTCCCAAATTCAGTGGGAATAATGCTATAACTGGTGAAGAACATCTAAAAGTATTTTTGGATACAATGAATGATTATGAGATTGAAGACAAGGATGCTGTGATGAAATTATTTGTGCAATCCTTAACTGAGGATGCAAGAGACTAGTACCAAGGTTTCCCTGATCATAGTATCTATTCTTGGGATGAATTTGTTAGAAGTTTCAAAGAACAATATGGTGACAAGATAAATTATGGCTTTATGTTGAATGAATTTAATAGTTTGAAATTTTTTATGAATGAAGGCATTGCTGAATTTAATGTAAGATTTCAAAAGGCTATGTATAAGTTATTCCAAGTATTAAGACTAGATGAAAATGTATGTGTCACCACTTATTTTAATGATTTGGATGGAAAACTGCTTACTTGCTTAGAGATAAAGATCCTCAGACTATGAGAGATGCATATAAATTGGCCATAAACATAGAAAGTAATAGAAGAGCTTCTGGTAAGCTTGGTAAAAGGGATGACAGTAGAATTTGGAAAGAGTTAAAAACACAATCAAATAACAATCCCAAGGAAGAAGATAAGATAGAAACATTGGTGAGTATAGTAAAAGATCTTTCTGCTAAGGTAGATAAGAATGAGAAGGGTTTTCAAAACAATAGGCCACAATACCAAAGGAAAGATAAGCCTTACAGATTGCAAGATTTTCCTTATAAGACTTAGTGGAAGGATGGAAAACCTATGTTAGAAGAACAAATTGATCTTAAGAACAAAGACATCCCTGACCCATTGAAAAACAACAATGCTCATAATGTGGAAAATACTCCTTGGTGCATGGCCTGTAATATGCCTCATTCCCCTTATCAATGTGCAGTAGCTCAAAGTATGGTGGAGCAACATGAAAACATTGGAACACAAGAAAGTCAGAGTGAGAAAAAACCTCCAATAAACATGTGTGCACTTACTGTTTAAGATGATGATGGTACTTTAGAGGAAGAGCCACAAGAAAACATGCCAATCACAGTAAATAATACAAGCACTAAGTTAGAGCACTTTCAATTTGGGATGCCTAATGATGAAGAGATAAGGTTTCTAACTATTGCTGTTGTGACACAAGAAAGAAGTTCATACCATCTTAGGAATAGAAAAGTTGATCAAAGTGGGAAACAACCTAATTCACCTGTCATTACAAAAGTCATAAATGAAGAAGCTACACAAGGTGAACTGAAGGACACTCTGATTAAAGAAAATAGAGTTACCCCCACTCATGAACAAAAAACAAAATAGTTAAAGGAGAATAAAGGTAACATGTCCTCTGATAATGTCATGAGTTTTCCATCTTTTAACATGAAGCAAGCCTTATCTCAAATGAAAGTATTTGTCCCTTTAATTGAAATGTTTAAAATTAAAGAACACCGAGAAGCGACCTTTTCATTATTATCTGATTTGCCTGGTATACATGACAATACTGCTTTGAATGATGAATTGAAAGGTGATCAAGAAGAAAAGGATGGAATCCCAATCTATTTGGGAAATATAGTTGTTCAAGAGCTAGATCAGATTGATCCTTTTTATGTGACATTGCTCACAAACAATATGTTGCTAAAAAATTGTATGATGCATTCAGGAGCTGCTGCTAATGTGATGACTTACACTGCTATGAAACAATTTGGTTTAGAGGTGGATACCACTTGTAGTAAATATTATGCCATGGACAATAGGGAAGTTCCTATAGTAGGAACTTTGCAAGGATTAGAGATAAAACTTGCTGCATACCCTGAGGTCACTTTTAAAATAGATGTTGTGGTTGTGGATTCACCCCCCCATTATGGCATGCTCTTATCAAGACAATGTGCTGCAGCCATTGGAGGATATGTACAATTGGATTTGTCTTTTGCTACCATTTCTGTTAATGGGAAAGAAGCAAAATTATTAAGGGAGCCCAGATATCCTGTTTATGTTGAGAAGGTTCAACCAAGCATGCTGAATTGCTTTGTGGATGTAGATATAAATAATTTCAAGGTGGAAAAGATTCAACCACGGTTGAAAAACACAGATCCCATAGTGGAAGAATTAGAATTGCAATAGCTTGGACTATGGCAGATGTATTTTGATGGAGCATGCTCTAGAGAAGGGTCAGGAGCTGGTGTACTATTTGTCTCTCCATCAGGTATTACTTTCAAATATTCATTTTTGTTGTCATTTCAATGTACAAACAATACAACTGAATATGAAGCGTTGTTACTTGGATTAGAGATAGAAATCAAGCATGGAATTAAGTTATTAAGAGTCTTTGGTGATTCAGAGCTAGCTATTTCCAAAATTAGATCAATATATGCTGCCAAAAATGATAGGTTGAAACAATATAAGCATGCTGTATGGGATAGCATTGAATTTTTTGATGCATTTTCCATCAATTGGATAGAGAGATCTAAGAATATCATGGCATATTTTTAGGCTAATGTGGCTTTAAAAAATGATGACCTAACGCTAGCAGGAATATCTATTATGGAAACTAAAACCAGGCCTGCCATTCCTGATAATGTGTATAATTGGCAAGTTTTTTTAAGTGATGAGGACATTCTCAATTTTATTCAATGTGTGGATAATTATGAAGAGCAAATTATTGACTGTAATAATTTGATAGAGATTATTGATGGGAAAGAGACTATATTTGGCAATGAAATTCTACAGTTACAGACAAATGAAATCCCCAAAGGACTAACTCAATTGGAGGGATTATTTACTGACAATGATAGTCATATGTGTCAAAAATATATAGTCAAGTTGGATGAATTTGAGGAGGTAAACTTGGGATCAGAGTGTAACCCCAAGATTGTATATATTGGAAAGAAATTGGCTCCTCATGTGAGGAAAAATTTGATTAACTTGCTAAAATGATTCAAGCATGTTTTTGCATGGTCTTATGAAGACCTTAAGGCTTATAGGGAAGATCTCTTTCAACATGAAATCCCATTAAAAGATGATATAAAGCCTTTTAGACAAAAGTAGAGGCCAATCAATCCTTTGCTGGCCCCCAAAATGCAGCAAGAGTTGGCAAAGCTCAGAGACATTGGGATCATAAAACCAATCAGGCATTCCTCTTGGGTGTCTAATGTGGTCCCTATCAGAAAGAAAAATGGAGATATTAGGCTATGTGTTGATTTTAGGAATCTCAATGTGGCTTCATTAAAAGATAACTATTCTTTACCAAACATGGAAGCAATGCTACAAAGGGTTACTGGCTGTGATTTACTATCCATGATGGATGGTTTTTCTGGTTATAACCGGGTGCTGGTTCAAGAAAGTGAGAAATTCAAGACAACCTTCATAACCCCATGGGGTACATATGTTTATGTAAGAATTCCATTTGGCTTGAGAAATACAGGAGCTACTTTCCAAAGAGCCATGGATGTGGCTTTTAAGGAGTTTATAAATATAATCATGGTGGTGTATTAGGATGATCTTATTGCATATTCCCAAAAGTCTGAGGATCATTGTAAGCATTTGGAAAAGATTTATACTAAAGCCTTGGAGTATAGAATTTCTTTAAATCCAAAGAAATGTCATTTTGCTGTGACAGAAGGTAAATTATTGGGACATATAGTATCTAAAGAAGGTCTCAGGATTGATCCTGAGAGAATGGAAGCCATTAAAAAACTCTTGCCTCCGAAAAACATCAAAGGTGTTCAGTCTTTTTTGGGAAAAGTGAATTTTGTGAGGAGATTCATTGTAAACTTTGCTGAGATAGTCAAGCCCATTGTTAAATTGTTAAAGAAAAATGCTAAGTTTGAATGGGGTAAGGATGCTCAGTTAGCATTTGATGAGATAAAAGTAGCTATTCAACAAGCACCTATACTGAGATCTCCAGATTATGAAAATCCTTTTTCCATATTTTATTTTGCTTCATTCCATACAATTGCTGCAATACTCTTGCAGAAGGATAATGAGGGTTTTGATCATCCCATAGCATTTTTTAGTAAGTCTCTGCAAGCAGCAGAACTCAATTATGAGATAATGGAGAAACAAGCATATGCATTGGTCAAGGTAGTCAAAGTTTTCAGACCTTATTTGGTTTGTGCAAAGATAATTGCTTATGTGCCACATGCTACAGTCAAAGATATATTGTCTCAGTCTAAAGTTACTGGAAAGAGGTGTAAGTGGATCAACATGATTCAAGAATTTAATCTGGAAATTCAAGTTACCAAATTGGTAAGGGTTTTGGGTTTGGCCAAACTAATGACTGACACTAAAATGGAGCTAGCTCAAGTCAATAATGTGCAAACAGTAAATATGAACTTAACTAGTATAGAATTGCAGCCATGGTACACTGATAGTGTTTTTTCTAAAAAAATGGTAAGTGTCTAGAGCATATGTCAAATAATCAAAAAATGACTCTGAAATTGCAGGCTCAAAGGTATGCCTTAATACGAGGTGATTTATTTTGGAAAAATAAGGATGGAATTTTGTTACTCTGTCTGGATAAATCACAATCTGAAAGAGTTTTGAATGAAATGCATGGTGGTGTGTGTGGTGGACATTATTCTCCCAAGACCACAACTCACAAGATAATCAGAGCTGGATATTATTGGCCATGTCTTTTTAAGGATACTCAGATTTTTGTACAAAGATGTGAACCTTGCCAAAGGTTTTCCTCTAAGATCAAATTTTTAGGAGCTTTACCTTTAAATCCTTTGACTATTGAAGCACCTTTTACCCGATGGGGTCTTGATTTTATTGGAGAATTTATAGAAAAATCCAGTGGAGGCCATAGTTGAATTCTAGTGGCCACAGACTATTTCACAAAATGGATAGAGGCAATTCCATCAAAAAGGGCTATTAGAAAGGTAGTGATGGATTTTTTAATGGATAATATTCTAACAAAATTTGGTGTCCCCACTAAGTTAATCATGGACAATGACATGTGTTTTAGGGCTGAGGAATTTAAGGATTTATGTGAAGATTATGGCATTACTATATCTTATTCTTCACCATATCATCCTCAAGAAAATGGACAAGCTGAGTCTAGCAATAAAAGCATCATGAAAATCATTAAGAGAGCTTTGGAGAAAAATAAAAGGTCTTGGCATTCAAAACTAAAATTGGCCCTTTGGGCTGATAGGATAACAGTGAAGAAAGCAATAGGGGTATCCCCTTTTGAAATGGTCTATGGAACTCAGGCAAGTTTGCGTTTATATAACCTGTTACCAGTGTATAAATTTCTCCAAGAAGAGGAATTTGAAGAACAAGAACCCATGATGGAAAGGATGGATCAACTGGTGGAATTAGAAGAAATAAGAGCAGAGGCACATAAAAGAAACATGAAACTTCAATAAAAATCCAAGTACTTATTTGAAAAAATAACAACTGAAAGAAAGTTTAAGATAAATGACATGGTGCTTCAGTGGAATGCTAGAAAAGAAGAAAAGGGCAAACATGGTAAATTCAAGTCATTATGGATGGGTCCTTTTGTAATCCAGGAGTTTCATGGTCAAGATTCTTATTTTCTTGAAGACCCAAGTGGTGAGATACAGGAATTTCCAATGCATGGATAGTTCCTAAAACATTTTTTCTCATGAAGCTTCTTTTTCCATGCACAATAGTTTAGATTTCCCTGCTTTAGTGTGGTTTTTGTGTGTGTATGTATAGTTTTGTTTCAGTTTGTGGTCTGTCTCTCAGAGTTTTGGTTTCTAATGTTAATTTTGCAATTGCATTTCCCCAGCCAGAGCCATTGTTAGCACTGCACATCAAAATTTTCAAATTCCCATGCTTTAGAAAATTTTCCCGCATCTTTTGATTCAAAATCCATGTGATTTCATGTCAAAATGTTATTTTCTGGCCAAGTTTTTTAAATTTGCTCTATTTTTGGCCTTATTTGCCCACCCGTGCTGATTATTTAAAGTATCCTTTTAAGTGAGTGAGTGAGTGACGAGTCATGTTTGGAATGAACTGCGCAGTCGCGGTTATGTCCTGTCAGGTCAAGTTAAGTGTGTTAGTGAGAGACTTGGTCATTAATCTATTTTAATTGTGCAGTCGCGATCCCTTTTTGAAGTCAAGTTATCAATTTGTGACTGAGAGAGTTGGTTTTGTCTTGTTGGTCACTCACTCACGGGGGATCAAGTTCTTTGTTACAAGTCTCAGTGAGCTAGCAATGAGTTGATTTTTTAAGTATCGCGCAATCGTGGTGGTTCTAAATATTTTACTTTTTGGTCTGCGACTGAGTGAGTCCTATAAGTTAAGGTTGATTGTGCACTCGGGCTTAGTTATTATATGTATCTTTTGAGACCGCAAGTGCGTGATGAAGTCATATTTTAGAAAGCGCTCACTCATGCAGGTTCTAACTATTATATTTTATGCAGTGCAAGTACGTGATGTATTATGCATTCATTATCAAATGGTCCTTGTCGCTCAGTCGCACAATGAATGTGCAGTGTTAAAAGGTGCACGAGTGTATGATTGAATGTTCAAAGTTTTGTTCTTGCTCACTCGCCAATGATTTGTTGTCTCCAATTTTAAGCTCGTGACTGCGTGATGAAAGAAAAGGTGGGCTATCGCTCACTTGCTCAGGTATAAAGTCAAGTGAAAATATGCTTGCAGGGGTGCGACTGATAGAAAAATGGAAATTTGTAGCTCAGTCACTCATGAAGAAAAATCAGGAAAGAAAGATTAGCAAGTGAGTCATTAATACATGATGAAGGTACTCGCTCAGTCACAAAGGATTCATTTATAAGGAAATCTCAGTAGTGAGTATGCAATAAAAGGAAGAAAAGGGTCATCGCTCACTCGCTAATGCTTATGTGATGGAAAATCTTGCAGCACAAGTGAGCGATTAAGTTAAAATGTGTAAAGGAAGTAGTCGTCGCTCACTCACTGAGGTATAAAGACAAAGTAGAAAGCCATGGCGACTGCGCGACCAAAAAGTAATGAGTGATCATTTTGAAAACCTGCTCACTCGCTCAAGCACAATGCATGATAAGTGGAGGTCAGCGAGTGCACAACTAAAAGGTGACTAAGTAATAAATATCATGTCGCTCATGTGTGATAAAATGTTGACACACTTCTATGAATCATTCCATCCAAGGTTGCTCAAGAATGAGACCTCAAATATCGATCCATAGCTCTCTAGTCATATAGTGCAAAGGTTTGAAATGGAGGCCCTCAGATTGACCTAGTTAGTGCCTATGCAAGTACACCATGAAATGAGAGATTCAAATGCATGAAAATGAGATCTACTCTATATGATAACAATGCATGGAAATAAATTAATCTAAATGATAACAATGCATGACTAATCTATGAAAGAAATACAAATGAAAAATTAACCTATGAGAATAAACATGAATCTAATCTACATGAATAGCCATGGATGCAAGAAGAAGAAGCCAAGAAGAGAGAAGTTGCAATATCCAAGCCAAAGTGCTCAAATTCTCCTCCAAAATTTCTCTCCAAACCTGCAGCATAACAATACTAAAAATTCTATATCCTAGAATGAGAAGGAGAGGGTTCCTTATAAAGAAAAGTGAACGATTGAGATTAAGAGGAAAAAAGAAATGATCAATGGTTGAGATTAAGAGGCAAAAACCCACCACTTAGGAAGATGTGATGAAAAAGGGATTTTTATTTAATTTACTGCCTTTTTCAACAAATAAAGTGCTTTAAGTGAGGATTTTTATTTATTTAATTAAAAGAGGGGTTTTCTTTCAATTAAATAAATTAGAAGAATTTTATTTAATTAAATGGGGGAAATTGAATATAAATAAATAAGAGGAATTTTATTTAATTAAAAGGGAGAAATTTACTTTAATTAAATAAGATAAATTTTATTCAATTAAAAGGGAGATTAAATATTTTAATTAAATAAGATAAATTTTATTTAATTAAAAAGAAAATTAAATATTTTAATTAGATAAAAATGATCAAACCTTAGGAAATATTGAAATAATTGAATAATTGAATTAATTACAATTTGATCAAGGAAATTGATTTGAATTAAAAATGTTGTAAAGCATTGATTCAGGAATTTGATAAAATGATAAAATGGGGCCCAAAGTCTAGGTGACCATTTTAGGGTGCATACATTTGCCCCTCTTTGACTAATGTGTGGTCAATTCGGGAATACATGTAGTCAAAGAATGCAGTTGAAGTGTGAGGTCGACTTGGGATCACAAAATAACCCAGACGTGTGATAGATTTGGGAACACATCAAGACAAAAATAAGCACAATTGAAAAAGAAAAAGTCAACACCAAAATAAGTAATTGACATGTCAGAGATAAGAATCTCAAGCAAGACTAATATAATTGATAAAGCTGAATCAAAGATTGAAGTTTGATAGGTACTTCCCCCCCGTGATCGAAATCAAAATGAGACAGAGGAGAAACAAAAAATTGATAAATTTTGATCAAATCAAACTAAAGATAAGGTTCTTGATGTAAGATGAAAGATATAAAGATCACAGAACCAAGGTAGATCATACAGCATGAAAGATTATGCCCCAAGGTTGAATTAGAAGAAAAGAAGTAGGGGAAGAAGAAGAAGAAGAAGAAGAAGAAGAAGAAGAAGTGGGGTGAAAGTGAATGGAAGATAGAAATTTGGAAGAGGTGGGAAAGAAATGGAGAGAAGAAAGAGAATTTTCCTTAAGAAAGAGAATGCCCCAAAATTAATCAACTGTTTAAGATAGAAAATTTTGATTGAGATCACGAAAGAAGATAAGGAAATGAAGATCAAAACATGATCACAGTTTATTAAAGTCCACAAGAAATATGAAGGAAACCCTCTCAAACTCATAATGCAGCCTAAAAATGCAAACTAAGATGAAGTCTAACAATGCAAGCTACATGAAAATGCAAAGGTGTAATTGCAATAGAACAACTATAACATATGATTTTGTGTTCATCATTCATAAGAGAATGTTAAGAAAATTATTTTCATCATTGGGCCATTATTAACGGACATTGGAAAATACACAATCATCACTAGTCACAAGTGCAACTATGAAGGCATGAATGTGATTTATATCGGATTGGAATGTGGAAAGATTTTTACATAAACATCAAATACATAAAGGTCAAGATGACTGTGATGTTAGCTTACCCAATTTAATGTAGAAAAACCATGCTCACATCAAGGCATAGAGGCCAGGATGACCAGTAGAACGGTTGTGCAAAAACAGTTAAGCACAAAGAAGGAAGCAAATAAAAACATGCCCCATGCCCCAAGTCCTCTAGCTATGCATCATGGAGAGACTTATTAGACAAGGACTCTCAATGAAAATCAATAACAGTCAGCACACAAATAAAAGATCATGACATAGCTCAAGCATTAAGAGTTGTGTTTGAAATTTTAAGTGTGTTAATTGATATTGAGTTTCGAGGATAAGGATTGAATGCTCACAAGAAGTTAAGACCAAATTGAAAAGTGTTGAAAAACACTCGATGTCAGGGGTTGCATTGAAAAATACAGTTGGGGTGGTATTGAAAAACACTGTTTGTGAGGTGTCCTAAAGACTAACGCATCTAAGAGACCAAAGCTAACATAGTTATGCCCCCTAGACAAAGACAAAGACCAATTCCAAACCAAGGAAACAAGGACAAGGTATGATGGAGAAAGGCTAAGTGTCACAGACATGCACTAAGAAATAGGGGGCAAAGGCCTCAAGTAGCGCCTGTTTCCAAGTTTTCACCACTTGGATTTTATTGTAATTTTTTCATTTTCACTTTTTTCATTTTTTTTTCTTCTCTTTTTTCAGGACTTTTTATATATATATTTTGAATTTTTGCTACCAAGGTGCTTGTTTCCAGGTTTTCACCAAGGCACTTTTTCAAATTTATTTATTTTTTATTTTTTAAATTTTTTTTGTATTTTTGAAATATATAATTTTTTTGAAGATACATCAAAGTGTCTATTTCCAGGTTTTCACTAAGATGGTCATTTTTTTAGGATATTTTCCAATTTTTAGAATTTTTGACAATATATCATTTTTTTAGATTTTTTCAGGATCAATAAATATGTACAAAAGGATGCCCCTAGACAGAATGGGCATCATGGATAGAACTTCTTTAGGTGCAAAATATTGATAGGAACAGGGAGCTGTTCTCCCTTTTCTGTAGATAGTAAATAAGCACCTATCCCAAAAGCTACTATGATAATGTAAGGTCCAAGCCAATTAGGTTCAAATTTTCCCTTTTGATCTCTATGCTGTTGATTCTTAGGATTTTCACGTAGGAAAAGATCTCCTACTTGGAATTCTGTAGGGCGAACCTTTTTGTTGAAGACTTTGGACATGTGCTTTTGATAGACCCTCATATGGTAAAATGATGCTTGGTGTTTCTCATCTAGAAGTTCTAACTCTTGAAGTCTCATGGCACGGTAGTCTTCATCTGTAACTAGACCATGGAGAGAAACTCTAAGTGAAGGAATCTCAACCTCCAAAGGTAACACTGCTTCAACACCATATGCAAGAGAAAAAGGAGTAGCCCCAGTAGGAGTACGAATACTCGTTCTATAGGCTCACAAAGCCAGATTTATCTGTAAATGCCAATCTCTACCATTCTTATAGACTGTTCTATGCAAGATTTTAAGAATGGTCTTGTTTGATGCCTCTGCTTGACCATTTCCTTGTGGGAAGTTAATGGAGGACCAATGTTGTTTAATCTTGAATTTTTTGGAGAGTTGTTTAAGGTCCTTATTTTTGAACTGGCCTCCATTGTCAGTAATAATCTCAGAAGGCACTCCATATTGATAGATGATATGGTTCATAATAAATAGAGAGATTATCTTTCCTAAGGAAATATAAAGTGGGACAACTTCTACCCATTTAGTGAAATAATCAGTAGTAGTGATGATAAATTTGTGTCCACCTGATGAGTTGGGGTGAATCTTCCCAACAAGGTCAAAGGCCTAGCACTGAAATGGCCAATGAGATATAGAAGGAATGAGCTCCTTGCCTGGAGCATGTATCAGGTTACCATGTTTTTGACACTTTTCACATGACTTTGCAAAAGCTACTGCATCAATCTGCATCATGGGCCAATAGTACCCTACCCTAAGAAACCTTCGGGCCATGGCAAGACCATTGGAGTGTCCCCCACAGATGCCCTTGTGAATGTCAAGTAACGCTTGATCAGATTCTTCCTTTTCTAAGCATCTAAGAAGTGTTCCATCTAGACCCCTCCTATACAAATCACCAGCAATAAGGGAATGGAAAGAGGCATTTTGGGTAAGGTTTCTGCATTTAGATCAGTTAAATTGTTTAGGTATAATGCCATCATGAAGATATGAGTAAATGGCACCATAACGGGATGATTCATGACCAACAAGGGTACAAACAATATGGCTTTCTTGGGAGTCAAAGATAGGGTGATGTAGCTCTTCTACCAGGAATTCAAATCTTGATTCATGTTGCTCTAGCTGAAGGAGTGAAGCAAGTGTAGCCATAGCATCAACTACTTTGTTTTCTGCTCTAGGGATTTGCTAAAATGTGACAAATGTGAAATATCTCTTCAAGGAATCAACCATTTCCTTGTAAGGAACCATTTTCTCATGTTTTGTTTGATATTCATCATTAACTTGGTTGATTATCAACTGTGAATCCCCATAGATGTGTAACTCTGTAATTCTCCATTCTATGGCTATCTTAAGTCCATTTGTTACAGCTTCATATTCAACAATATTGTTTGTACATGGGAACAATAATTTGTAAGACTTAGGGATTGTGTATCCATGAGGAGAAACAAACAACACACCAACTCTTGAACCATTTTGCATAAAAGATCCATCAAAGAACATCTTCCAGGTTCTCTCAGTCATATACGTGAGATGTTCATCTGGGAAGTCAACTTGAATAGGTACATCATCTTGTAATGGGAAATATGCCAATTGATCGGCTATAGCTTGTCCTTTGATTGCCTTACGCTCAATGTACTCTATGTCAAACTCTGAAAGTATCATCATCCATTTAGCAAGTTTACCTGTGAGGGCAGCCTTAGAAAATATTTGAGTGGATCTATTTTGCTATGAGGTGTATAGTGTGCGCCAACATGTAATGTCGCAAATTTTGGGAAGAAAACACAACAGAAAGGCAAGATTTTTCAATGATAGTGTAGTTAACCTCATATGAGACAAGAGTACGACTAATGTAGTATATTGCTCTTTCTTTCCCATTTTCATCAAATTGAGCTAGTAATGCCCTCAAGGAAGATTCTGTCGCTGAAATGTATAAAATAAGTGGTTTCCTTGGGATAGAAGGCATTAAAATAGGAGGATTTTCCAAGTACTTCTTGATTTGATCTATGCTCTTTTGACAATCCTCATTCCAAATACATTTGAATCCCTTATGTAAGTTCTTATTGAAAGGTTGAGCTCTATCTGCCAATTGTGAAACAAATATCCTTATGGATTGAAGACATCCTTGCAGACTCCTCATTTGACTAATGTTTTTAGGAGGTGGCATATCAATAATCGCTTGGAATTTTCAGGGTCAACCTCTATTCCTTTTGCTAAAATGATGAATCCAAGTACTTTTTCAGAGGTGACTCCAAATACACACTTTTTAGGATTTAGCCTTAGTTGAAATTGTTCCATGCGATCTAGAATTACTTCCAAATCATCTAAGTGTGTATCTCTTTGTTTAGATTTGGCCAAGGTGTCATCCACATAATTTTCCATGTTCTTATGCATCATGTCATGAAAGATAGTTGTCATAGCTCTTTGATAGGTAGCTCCTACATTTTTTAATCCAAAAGACATAACGTTCCAACAATAGGCACCCCATGCACAAGTGAATGCAATCTTTTCTTGATCTTTAGGAGCTATCTTAATTTGATTGTATCTAGAAAAACCATCCATCAAAGAATAAATCTCATAACCTGCAGTCATATCCACTATCATGTCTATATTGGGGAGTGGAAAATCATCCTTTGGGCATGCTCTATTGATATCTCTAAAATCTGTGCAAACTCGAATGGATTTGTCATGTTTGGAAACTGGTACAATGTTTGATATCCATTCAACATAGGCAATAGCTCTTATAAATTTTGCACCAAGGAGTTTTTC
>MU223536.1:2030182-2048479 GCA_018584345.1 Thuja plicata
TTATTTAATTAAAAGAGGGGTTTTCTTTCAATTAAATAAATTAGAAGAATTTTATTTAATTAAATGGGGGAAATTGAATTTAAATAAATAAGAGGAATTTTATTTAATTAAAAGGGAGAAATTTACTTTAATTAAATAAGATAAATTTTATTCAATTAAAAGGGAGAATAAATCTTTTAATTAAATAAGATAAATTTTTTTTAATCAAAAAGAAAATTAAATCTTTTAATTTGATAAAAATGATCAAACCTTAGGAAATATTGAAATAATTGAATAATTGAATTAATTACAATTTGATCAAGGAAATTGATTTGAATTAAACATGTTGCAAAACATTGATTCAGGAATTTGATAAAATGATAAAATGATAAAATGGGGCCCAAAGTCTAGGCGACCATTTTAGGGTGCATACAACTCACTCGCAGAATCTCAATGAAAGTAAAGTTTTGAGCAGCGAGTCCGCGATTGATGAAAAGAAAAGTGATGTCACTTACTCACTCAATTACAAACATAAAGCATTAAGAGATAGCGAGTGCATGATTGTGAAATAATGAAGCTGCCAGTTAGGTCATCGCTCAGTCGCGAAGCATATGAACCAAAGCAAAGATAGATAGTGAGTGTGTGACTGATAGAATGAAAGGGTCTTGTCGCTCACTCACAAGGACAAATTTGAATGTAAGAAAGGTATAGAGAGTTGGCGACAAATTGACATGTGGTTCATTTCAAGCCTATGAGGGCAAAAAAGGAAACAAGGTGTGTACTTTTTCCAGCAGGGATCATATAGTTTGAATTAATGGCAACATTAGTTACAGAGAGATGATTGCGTAATTTTGCAAGTGCGTAATTTTGCAAGTGCGAGAGTTTGACATTCAATTAGACAAGATGCTGATTTGATGACTATAAGTTTGAATGATTGAGCTTGATTTTGTACAACTCTCATTTCTCCATCCTAAGATTTTCTGTAAAGAGCGATAGAGATTGTTTGTCTGAAATAGTTTGTCTGAGATAGTAATTTGAAGAGGAAGGATGAGTCAAGATATTGTTCCTGCTGCTTCCCATGGGTCTGAAAAGGAGGTTACACCAAAAAGATATGTGGAAGAATTTGCTGAGTTTCTTCCTAGGACTCTGAATACAAAAAGTGTGAATTGGGATGAATGGAAACATAGATGGTGCCAATGCAGAAACCCGGTCACCCCAAATTACTCTGGTAATACCTTGTTCCATTATTTCTAGAATAATAGGATTAAAGCAGTCCCCATTTGCAATCCATGGGATTTGAATATGGAAAAATTGATTGTGCCTGATGTCTATGTTGACATAGGCATTATTAGGGAACTAGCTAAGAACTACTGCCCAGTAGCTATGGTAATCAGGAAGAAGAATAATGAGACCCTAGTTTCCATAGACAGGAGGTCAGTGGCAGAAGTATTCAGAATCACTGGTGCATTATGCACAGATATTGATTTAAATAAGATTTAGATAGACTATGTCAAGAGAGAGCATTTGATTAAGAAATATGAAATGCCCAAATTCATGCCCAGAGTAGATAGGTGCCTGGTAAAAATCCCAGACAATCTCAAACCGCCTTTTGACTTATCCCTGTTTCATCATTACATAAAGTGCACGGTGTATGGTTTGAGCAGAGTTTTAGGTTTTGATGGAGATTCTACAGTGCCTCAAGATGTACTCATGATGGCTATGAAGATTCAACACTCGGAGGTTAATACTGATTATGACTATGTGGGATACATAGTTGATGCTATTCATGCTGCATTAGTGGAGATACAGTCAGATGCCCCAGTACCTACCTTCAAGCACTATTCTCATCTGATGTATATGATTCTATATTATAATGGGGCATCTATGGATAAAGAGCTTGAATTTTTTGTTTTAGAGTATGGTGTTGATGGACCATTCCAAAGATGGACTCAGGTATGGGATAGTTCATCCATCAACTCATCATTTTTATGCTTTTGCAATTGGATTGTGGATCCAATTTTTGATTTATTGGGCACAGATAGGCATAGACTTCAATTTGAAATTAGAATAGTTTTGAGACCTTGGGATTATGTTCCAAACTGGCCTATCTCTCACAATTGGGGTGAATTTTTCTTCTTTGATTACATTACTATCATCAGAGTATATGGTTGTACACAACCACCTCACATCCTCCCCAAGTTTGTTCCTCTTAGGATTGCATTCTTAGAATTCATTTGGAAAATCACTTGGGTTGATAAAGAGTTTTTAGAGGGACATATAAAGGGTAATTTTATCCCTAGATTATGGGTAGGTTTTGACTTCTCCATTGGGAAAAGAGTTTTTGATCTGATTAATGACTTCTTGAAACAATATAGAATGTCTATGGCAGTTGCTAGGTTCTGTGATCTAGAACAATTTATGCAAACATCCCTGAGAAGAATGACTCCTTGGAAAAAGATTAGAGATCATGAGCCACTGGATGATGAAGATGTTGTAAGGAATAAGTTAAATAAGAATGAAGTCTAGGAGGGGAGAAGGAAATGGAATAACCTCCTTAGGGTAGAAGCTAAATGGAAAGAGTCAGACAATTTTTTCTCTGGTTTTTTCCTTGATCTCCCATACTTGCAAAGAATAGAGGAAATGCTTAAATCCTATGACACTCTAATGGCACAGGTACCATAGTTTAGTGCTAAGGATGCACAGTCTCAAGGGTCCCCAATTCTTGTTGCATTGCATGACCCAGAACATCAGGAACAAAAAGAGGAAGAACATCAAGAAGAAGAAGAGGCCGGTAAGGAAGCTACCTCTGCTAGAGAACCTCCCAGGAAGAAATAGAAGAAAGAACACAAAATGATGGAGGACAAGAAAAGTATGGCCAAGGCTATGATTACTGAACATGGAAAATATTTTAGAAAGTTAAAAAGACAATTGCAAAAAGAGCCTCCAACTGAAGGCCAAGGGGACAACCAAATTGTTCTATTTGAAAAGGATGAAGAGAGAGTCATGATAGCTAATGAATTCGTGAAAGATGATGAATTCATAAGGTTTGAAGAGTTCAAGAATTTTTTAATTAAGTTGAAACGAAAGGACTTGAGGCAACGATTGACTACAGGTGAAGAAAATGCAGATTAAAATGAAGAGATTGTAAAAACACTCCAGGATTATGATCATGAGAGTGAACTAATCATTGTGTAGCAAGCCAGGTTGTTGGTACAAAATAGTGGAGTAATGTCGATGCTTGGTTGGGACTTACAGTCTACATTTGTCATTGATCAGATCAGGAGGCAAGAAGATCCCTTATTGAAAATAGATTTTGAGATGGATGAAGTTTTGAAAGGATTAGGATTTGATGCTAAATCCAAGACTCTTGCTATATGGTCATTGGCCCCTACTACACAAAATCCTCTGGTCATGATTATCAGAGAGGAAAAGAGGGTAGACAGAATGATATGGAATTTTTAGAACACTATAGACACTAAGATAGCTCAGTTAATGACACAAGTCTCATTCATGAACTTCGAAAAGTTTGATGACCTATCTAAGAGGTATGAAATAACTTTTAGCCAAATGATGAACTTAGCAAAAAAGCACGAAGAGATGGTGGTTCAGAACCACACATTGGAAGAAGAAATTGCTAAGTTGAAAGAGGAATTAGTGGAGAGTAAAAGAGAAAAGAATCCAATTCCTCAAGAAGTGTCAAAGACTGAAATATATGCTGCCACAGAGGCAAAGGAGGATTCAACAATGGTAGAAGGCTAGTCCGAAGAAATGTCACAAGGACAGAGCATAAATGTCATGTCCATCATATTGCCAATACTTCAACATCGAATTGATTTTTTAAAGTAGAAGAATGACATAGTATATACACTATATGGCTCATTGCAAGAAGCATCACAGGTAGCTGCTGAGGCTATGACATTCTTGGAGCCTATCTTTAAAACTTGGTTAGGAAGAGACAGGTTGATGGACAAATTGAAGACAACTATGTTATATAGTGATGATTTTCCTGATAAGATCACAGATACAATAGAAATGATCAATGAGGTGAATAACACATATGGTTTCTTCAATTGTAAGGTTGATCTAATAAATAATAAGTTGCAACTATTTGGTGACCACTGCCGTCCCTTGATCCCAAAAATATATGATGAAGCTGGCATTCTAAAGCCACAGTCAGATTGGACAAATGGATTTGATGGTATATTCACAGATGAGGAGATGAAACAACACCTAGAAAAGGATGTAAATGCTCAATACTACAATGAACTGATTGACAACCTATTCAAGGTTGAGAGAGACATGGAAAAATTTGTTTTAGAGGCCAGATCAACCGTTGATGCCAGATGGATAGAGGCTGTTGCCAAATTAGAACTGGTGAAGACTTTTGATTGGCCCATCACCAAAGAGGTAAACAGGTGGGAAGAGAAGCTGAAAGGATGAAGAGGATACTATAAAAATGCATCAACAAACCTTATTCAGACTTCACCAACTTTTGCCACTTGTGTTCGGTTGTAGTTTTTGTCAATTGCAATTTGTTATTAAAAAAAGATTTTGTAAATCTTTCCCAGTAAGTCCATAGCTACTGGGAAGAGGATAGCCATTTTTTCATCAGGATGTACAAGTTTAATACAAAAAATCTGGTTCAAGACTTATAGGTTTTTGGGTTTTGAAATACTATTGAATGTAATAGAAATTTTTGATCATGAATACAAATAAGATCCATCAATAGTTTTCTGAAACATATGATGAGCGTTTTGTCTTCATTATGGTTGTCTGAATTTTATGTAAATTGAATGTTTAAGGAATATTCAATTTATGCATCTGCTAGGTAGGTTTTGAAATAATTTTAGGGTTCTTTCAAGAAAAGATTAAAATTGCCTTAGGAGTATTTTCAGTGGGATTCAGGTTTTATAATGAATTTGATGAATTGATTTTCTATATGTGTGAGGGTAGATATATAAGGTATGTCTATGCTTATGTCAGATTCTATGACTGTCTTGAATTTATGTTTATGACTAAGAGGGTTAAAACTATGCAGCAGTGACTCCATGCCCTTGGACTAAGCACTGGTCTGTCCTCCATTGAATTAAGTGACTATCACTATTAAAATTGATCTTTACTCATGGTTTGGTCTATTTCAATAAAATTTATAGTGATCAACTCATGTAATTCCATTCATATTCAACTGGAATAATTTAGTGATTTCATTATTCTGAGTTAGAAGGGTAATCCCGCCCGAGTTAATGGGGCTCAAAGTGTAGGAGGTTTTGAAACCTTGTTTCTATCATTCTGTATCTTGCCTGGTTAGTGTCTGGGGTAGATAGAGAAAGCTCTATGATAATATTTTCAGATCAGCAAGAAAAGGAACTAACAGGTTCTATCCTTTGCAGTTGTTTGATTGCGGGTTCCACATTATTGCTAGAATATTCTTGTCCAAAATTTTTGGGCCCCTTCTAATCTTGTCCCCCACCAATAAAAAGAAAAACAAACTATAGATACCTAAATATTTTCCTAGTATAGCCTTATCCTAATCAAATAAACAATACATCCCTAGTCAAATTCTCTTCACCTTATGTCCCCAACTCAATTAAATAATATTATGTTTAATTAATTTTTTTTTCATCTCACATAAATAAATAATTTATTATTATTATTTAAACTTATTTCCCTCCTCACACATAGCTAAAATATATTATTATTATTTAACTTGAGGTATATTCTCTCCACCAAATTCGAAGAATGAAGAGGTGCTTAGTATACTTATCCTCCACATTCCTCATGGTTGCGATATTCTCTTGAACAACTTTGAATAATATGGTTGCAACTACTTGTAGACACCTAAAAGTGACCAATTGCTTATATGCAACAATTTTACTAACATTCCTTTTAAATTATTAAATATTTTTTTATTATTTAATTAATTGTGTCCTTGTACTTTATTCTAAATTCAAATTCATAATTTCACACTACATAATTAAGTATTTCTAATTAATTATTTAATTATTAAGCATCTAATTAATATTCATCATTATTTCTTCTATAAAATAATTAAATAGTTGTCATTATTCAATTATTTCCTATATCTACACTTTAATTAAATAATCACACTAACTAATTAAATATTCCCTCTTTATTAATTATTACATTTATGTAATAATTAAATTAATTAAATTCCCACTCATAATTAAATAAACGCTAATTTTTTTAATTTTAGTAATTATTCCTCTCATAAATAAATGAATTTATTTATATTCCCCCATGAGCAAATAATTGAATTTTATATTTATTTAATTGTATTTATTCTTCCACTTCAGACTAATACTAAGTTTCAATTCACTAATCAATCATAGCTTCTAAGTCCTCAATCACTCTTTTCTAAACGATCCATCAATTTAGTTATCAACTCAATCTATCCAGTCTTCTATTCCATCAAATCACTTAACAGATCAATCAATTTTGTTGACTCTTCAATCAATCTGAGTTCACTCTTCAATCACAAATAATCAGTCTAATCAATCAAGGAATCCTGATTGAAACTCCAAAATTCTTATAAATAGAGAGATTTTTCTCGTATTTGGTAACCTCATTATGCTTTGACTTCTTATGCTATCACACTTGAGATTGAAACTGAGAGCCCACATTGCATGAAGGAGAACAATAAGGGAGGAAAAATCTAGTTTGCATATGCATTTATTTGGATTGTTTCAGTTTGTTAATTGTTTATGCTTTCCTTCATCTCGCTTCCTCTTTTGATTATTAAGGATTTATATACTAATTGCTATTAACATATCTTCGTGGCTAGATTTGTGTTGATATTGCAGGTTCTTGTACCCGATTATTACCCATGTTTGGACTATTTACCTAATTTAGTAAATTCATGCCAACCCTTCACATTCTAACAACCTCCATATCACCCTCCATCTCCTTAATCATAGGGGAATCCTCTCATTTGTGCTCCTCCGTTGATATTTTTATCACATCTCTACCATCCACTACCTCTCCCAAAAAATTATAAAGTGAGAACACTATAGTGAACCTGACATGAAGCATCAGGCTTCCAAAAATTAATTTCTCTCTGCTGTTCACAAACAAAGGTTTCATTCAGCACAACTTACAAAACAATTGGATGCACTTATCCTACTGAAACTACACACTTACATACCTAAATCACAACACTTGAAAGGATAAATTTCCATAATCAGATAATGAAATTGACATACTCTATAGACCAGATCAATGCACTTGCCTATTAGTTTTTGTATTATTGATCTCATTTATAATTTTGTCTATCTTATTTTCCATTCTAATTATTGTTATTTTCATCCTGATTCTTGTTTATTCCAATCATATCTACTATTTTTAGGCTAGATTATTTAATATTGATGTGATAATTTTCACGATCCAAATCCTATTATTTGTCTATTATTTGTTTCTATTTTGACAGAGGTTGCAGAAGCATCACCACACTTGATACCCTAAAATGACACACTTGTTATACTAAAATGATGCACTGTAGTGCATAAAATGACATAGTCATTTTACTGAATTGGTGCACTAACTATTCTAAAATGACACATTTGCTTGTCTAAAATTCTAATATTTGTCTTAAAATTATGCTTCTCTATTGTAAAACAACGTACTTGCACTATTATAGCTACACAAATGTAGACATGAAATGAGGCAGTCAATTGTTGGCATTGATGAAGAAGATCTGGGTTTTGATGATGTGTGTGTACTGTGGTGTTGTCATTGATGACAACATGATCTACTAGAGGTATGCAATCTATTTTACAGGTGGTGATGAAGGATCAAATTGGTGAATTGACTAAGTGTTCAGTCAATCGTGCATAAGACAATATGCAAGGAATAATCACCTGGATTCAGAGTTGGAGATCGATTTGAGGTGTGCAATCATGCATTTAATATCTACAAAGGCATATAAAGCCACATCTATGATCACATCAGTTAGTTTGATGAATTGAGAAATTTATTGAAGATTTAAGTAGCACTGGCAGAAGAACAGAGGACATACAGAGTTTGTAAATGGTTAAATCAGTTAACCGGTCAGTTTAGGTTTAACAAATGTTTGATTTATGAATTAATTAATGTTCTATTGAATTTATTGAGTTGACCAATGCATTTTGGTGTGATCAAATTTAGTTTTTATGTCGGTGGGTAAAACATTTTTGTGATGAAGGCCAACTTTGAAAAAAAAGTTTTAAAAGAAGGATGAAATTGAGATCTAGGGTTGATGAGGTGATGTCAAGATGAGGTGATAAGAGATTGTGATTGTTGAAATTTTTTGGATGCTAGAAGAGGTGTTGTGAGCTGAATTGAAGTGGATCTGTCAGATAGGAAGTGTCATTTTTAGATTAGTTATTCTTGGGTATTTCTCAAGGCAAGCCCTATTAGGTTTGCAGGCTAAATCCTTTAACAAGGTCACTCCTAATAGAGTGAGCAGGATCTTTAACATGATCTGAAGTATAAATCCTCTAACAAGGTAACTCTTAGGAGTCTGATATCCTTTAACAAGGTAGTTTTAAACAAGACTTTTATTAGCTTCTAATCGGGCTAAAGATACTCTTAATCGTGTATACCCCTAGTAGGGTGTTTTTAGTTGCTCCTAATAGGGAAGATTTCTTTGGTGCACTAGTGAAATTTGTGGGTATCATCTCACATGTGGTTTTATCCCTCTAATAAGGGTTTCCACGAGAAAAAAATTATTTGTTGAGTTATTGTGTGTATGTTTTACTTATTAAGTTTGTATATAGTATTTTGATTTGCATGTTGGGTATTGTGGAAACTATTCAAGAAGAGTTTTAGATTTGTGGTTGCACTGATTCACCCCCAGTTCCTTTAAAGACTAAGACAACTCAGGAAAGATCCTTAAGTAAAATATGGAGGGTTTGTTGAAGCACAAGATGAAACTCAAAGAAGTTGGATTTCTCATTGAGGAATTGAAGAAATAACTAAAGAAGTCAAGAGTGAAAAGACAAGATCTTGTTGAGAAATTAACTGAGAGTCAATAATACATTGAGAAATTGTATGAACAAAGTGGATCTAATGAATCTAAAGAAGCCTTGGAAGAACTATCACAAGAGAATGAGAAGCTGCATAAGGACAAGAAGAACATCAAGAGAGAACTAGAAGCTTTTCCAATCATAACAGGTGAAGAAATGGAAGCAAGGAAGGAAACAAAAGAAGCAAATATAATTTTAGAAGAAGACATAAAAGCATAAGATAAAGCCCTAAAAGCTAAATTAGATGAGATTTTCAGATCTAAAAAAGAGGTTGGTACATTGCATGAACATCTACATGATAAAAATGAAAATCTATAAGAGACCACTGAAGGGAATCAAGAAGCCTTATTGAAGAATGAGAATCTGAGAAATGAGAATGAGAAAATAAAAGAAGAATTGAAGAATGATAATGATATTCTAAAGAAATTCAATGAGAGTGTTGCAAAACTTGATGATAAAATAAGGAATCAAAGAAGAAACAAAAAGACCACAGGCCTTGGACACACTGGTAATACTAGTTTTGAAGTTGGTGAATCTTCTAGAACAAAGGAGATCAAGCATGAAGGAAAGTATCCATTGAAGGTAACACAAAAAAATTTTGGTAAGAAAGATTACAAACATGTGTGTTTCAATTTTCATAAGGTAGGTCATACTGCAAATGTATGTAGGATCATGTTTGCAAATAATGCTGGCACTTTTGATGGATATTGATACAACTACAATAAGTTTGGATATACTGCTCATGATTGTAGATCTAGGTAGAGTAGCATATCTATTACCTTTGATAGTTACTATTACAACTACAAAAAATATGGTTACAAAGCTGATGAGTGCAGATCAAGCGTGATCAATCAAAGGTCACCTGTGAACCGGGAAAGCCCTTACCAAAGGGAGACACAATTTCATATCACATGCTCAATCTGTGGTAACTATGGACACATGGCTATGAATTATAGAATTAGGACTACAAAAGGAAATGTTGGACCATAAAGAACAATTGGTATGCCATGCTTTTATTGTCACAAGATTGGACATCTAGGAATCAATGGCAGGTTAAGGAACCAATCGGTAAAGTAGTCAAGAAATCAGAAAGAGAAGCAAATTGTTAATGTAGAAGAAGTCAGGAAAGAGATGAAAAATAATTGGAAGAAGAAAGAAGATAGTAATCCATCAGATGAATTCACATCTCCACTGGCTATAGAAAATTTACCATCAAACTTTGCCTTCATGTGGCTTAGGGGAGCAAGTATTGTTGAATCCATCTTTGGATCCCCTATAGATGTATGGTAATATCTATCAGCATTTTGGGATGAAATAAGGTATTTTTGAGTTTATTATGAATATTTATTAAATTACATGGTGTTTTGATCATTGGTAATGAGTTTTTGAGTCAATCGATGAAAATATAAGTTCTATCAGTAAGTGCACTTATTGGATGCATGCGAAGGTAGATAAAAAGGTTATTTTGGTTTTCATTTTCACCTTGCACATTGTGAAAGATATTGTGGAGTGAAAGAAGCATGGTTTAAGTCATTTCCAAAGTTCCAACCGATAAGGAGATATTGTTTGTGTTGATCTAGAAGAGA
Source organism: Thuja plicata (assembly GCA_018584345.1). Lineage (NCBI taxonomy): Eukaryota > Viridiplantae > Streptophyta > Pinopsida > Cupressales > Cupressaceae > Thuja > Thuja plicata. The sequence continues at coordinate 2,040,768 of MU223536.1, forward strand.
AAATCAATCAGGTGTTGTCATGTTCTTTTGCAAGAACCCTAGTTGCAAACAGATTGGTGTATTTATCTGATATCTTCTTTTGTGGTTGAAAGTTTGAGATGAATACTCCTAAATTGATTGATATTATTGAGAGGTCATGACCATATTTTAAGAAACATCTATTTCAATCTATGGAAAATGACCTAGCGGGTGCCCTAACTAGCATGCCCTATGATGTTCTACATGCAAAGGATGTTAGAGATTTTATTCATTGTGCATTAGAAGACCTAGGATCTATTGGAATAATGGAATGGTGTGTACTAAGAGGGGAGGGGTGAATCAACACCCTTAAAACTTTTTATCAATTAACCCTTAATGATCTTTCCTTGCATTACCGACCATATTAATTTTCTACCTTATGTAGGTAATATCAAAACATAAACTTAATTGTATGTAAACATTCATGAAATGTAGTTACACATGACATAAGAATTGGTAACATAGAAATCCCCTTTTAGAAGGTAAAAACTGTGGTGGGGATGAAACCCACAAAGCTTCACTATTTGCAGAATGGAAGGTGTAGGTTAAGGCTACAAGTGTGATCACTTTTGATGATCTTACCCTATTAGGAGTAAAATTTTAGACTAGTTAGGTATACTCTGTTAAGAGATTTAGCAACACTGTTAAGTGTGCACTTGGTTAAGAGATTTACAATAAGATTGTTAAGTCCACCTTCTTAAACGATTTCTTCTATTTGCTACAATTGTTAGAGAGTAGTCAAACATACTTGTTGAACTGATAGTATGCAATATTGAATTGCTAAATATAGATCCTTTAAGTTCACAATGTATGTGTATCACCTATAGTGATTGATTAATACCTCTGTTCTGCTCGATAGCCTTGAATCTTGTTCTTCATAATTGAATTATGTCTTTTGTGTCCTTCTACATGAAACTCTTTGTCTGATCCATAGATTTCTGCTATGGCTACAATCATCATGTTCTGATTGATTACTACATCTATTTATATAATGCATTGACCTAATTAGGTTTCACACTTTACATTAAAAAATCTATGATCAAAGGTTTACAACTTGACCTTGATCTCCTAGTTTGCATTTTTTCAATCAGTTAGACTGATTAAAACAATTATATATAATTTACTTGTTCCTCAAGAAATGGTTTTACAACTAAGCATAAAGATAATTATAAAACTAAAGTGTTTTATTTGACGTGTAACTTAGATCCACATTTATTAGAAATAAAATCATCTCTCAGTAGAATGGTGCTCAGGTTGCTCTGTAGTTTGTGCTTGGTGATGTCTTTGAATTGTCTATCGGTTTACTTTGCAAACTGTGCTCTCAATTTACACTGTAAACTATATGTCGGTGTTCACTAGCACTTAACATTTTGGTGACCATTGCACTTGTCTATTTTTGGTGTCCTCTGTACTTGAATGTTATGGTGTCCATTATGCTTGACTAAATGCTGTCACTCAGTGATCATGTTACTAACAATACAAAACTATTTCCTTGTATACTAATGAAAAATATGATCCTTTAGGATTATCAATCTCCCCCTTTGGCATTAGTATCAAAAATTGATATGCGCAATTACCTTATGTGTTCAGTATCTACACCATGTGTGTGCCTTGTCAATGACTCCCCCTATGTCCATGCTGCGGTATGTACATGTGTTCCTCTAAGGTATATACATTTTCCCTTTTATACATATTTTATACATATCATCCCCCTTATACTTATCATTTCCCTCTTATTTTGAAAATAATGACAAAGGTGTAATACTTACAGCTTGTCAAGTATGTGGGAATGGGATTTTTGAATTTATACCATTATATTCTCCCATTTCTCTTGGATGTGTTCTAGGGTCATGTACTCCAAAGTGAGTCTTGTGTGTATGTCATATATAATTTCAGTTATTAACATCTCTGGGGTGACAATCAATGCTTTTTCCGAAGTCATGTGTTTAATCAGTAGTGTGAGATTCAGGAGTAACATAGTCTATAGCCTAGTTACCTCATCTCGGATTCTTCTTTCAGCTTTTTGTAGTTTTAGTCTCAACCTTTTTGCTTCTACAATCTTCTCATAATGCAATTTGAATGCATTTTCGTTGGTTGTGAGACTCTATGCACTAGCCTTAATATCTTCATCTATCTTGGCTATCTTTTCACTATGCTCGGTATTGAAATGATCTATTATGCACAAATTTTGAACTAGTTGAACTACTTTTGATAATATTGGTTCTATTGCAGTTACTAATTTAGAAAGTTTTACCTTATTTTCTGCCACTTCTCGGCTGATTTTATCTGTAAGCTTGTATTGACACTTATGCTCAGCAGATTCCTCAATGACCTTGTCCACATCTATATTCTGTGATGTGATGGCATCAGTGAGTGCTACTAGTTGATCAAGAATAGGTGCATTTTAATCAATGTCGGTGTTAGGAACAATCTGCAATAATATTTCTTTTGTGTTTTCCAAGACTTGTGAGTTCTTAAGCTCCTTTTTTAGCTTGTCCTATATTTCCTTTCTCTTACAAAGTTCCCCATTCTTGGTAAGTGACTCTGGATCCAATGTTCTAGGATCACAGTCAGGTATATTAATAATTTCATCTAATGTTACCGGTGCTTTTCTCTTCTTCTTCTTCTTTGAAATAGTAGTGGAAGCAAGGGTATGTAGAATTATAGCTAGTTCATGCTCTTTCTCTTACTTCAGTGATTGTGTGGGAGGTGTGGTTCCTTTTGTGTGCTGCTCATTATTGACCTATTGGTCGGTAGTGGATGTCTCCACATCAACCTTGTCTGTAACTACAACCTTTTCACCCTCGGTGTTCTTGTCAGTGGCATCACCCTATTTTTCCTCTCCACTTACATATTTATTCTCTTCATGTGTATCTATCCACTTCCCTTGATCATCACCTATGTCCATCAGTTTGGTTGCATCAGGTTCAGGTGTCTTGTCCTTTAACTCTGTGATGATATTGCTAGCTTGTATCAATAATGGTATGTCACCTAGTATATTTGCATGTGCAACATCTGTTGTAGTGTCCTGTTCCTTGGTTTGCTTGGTGGAAACAATGACATCTTCATCTGCCTTTACTTCATCTGTAGGATCTCCTTCAGTGACATCTATTATAGTGACATCTATTGTATCCCCTAATGACTGCAAAATTTGAGGTATGTCATCCATAGCCTTACTTTCTTGTGTTGTCAAATCTACTAGAGTGACATCCTCGGTGTCATTTATGAAGATATTTTGAAAACCTAATTGCCTGGTTTTCTATATCCTTGAATTGAAAGTCATTTTGGAGGTTGTTCAATCAGGGAGAAGGAGAAATAAGGTGATTGGAGATTTTTGGAAAGCTTAGGAGCATTTTTGGATTCTTAATTGTTTTGGATTTGGATTTGGTTCCTCTCCTCAATTACTAAGGTAGGATCTTGATCTTGAAAATTCTAGCTTCTAGATCTCTGTCTTCTATGCATCTGGAATGCTAGGATCCTTTGTTTGAATCTTTCTTGTTTGTTATTACATGATTTTATTGATTAAAATTGGAAGAATATGCTATTAGATCAATTCTGTGGTTTTTCCTTCTGGATTTCATGCCAGATCTGTGTTTTAGGCTTAAGGGTTTCATTTATTTGCTTTGGTTGTAATTTGGGCATCAGGGGTTTTCATTTGGAATGTTTTAGTTTTTAAATATTGGCCTTAGGGTTTCAAATTTATGGGAAATGTCTTATTTTGTGAGAATATGTGACTTTTTTTCAAAATTGGGTTGAGGGCCTTCAGATATGTGAATTCCCTTACCTTGGAAAGAAAATTGCACCCTTACCAAGTTCCTGTCCAAAAACCAGGTCAAGATCTGCATAGAAACCAAACATTAGAGTTAATTTCCATGCTTAGAAAAGGATTTAGAATATTTCCCTTGTTTGCATCAAATTGCATGCTTTGAATAAATCATTCTTTACTCCCTTTAGAGCTTTTGGTTGAAAGAATATCTCTAGTTTTGGAAAATATAGTTCAATCAATTTATGATTGGAAAGAATCATAATCTTGTTATATATATATATATATATATATATATATATATATATATAAAGCTGTTGGAAATTAAAAAAACTAAATATAGTGTTTATAGAAAAATATATCTCTACTTTGGAAAATGTGGAATTGTTTCAATCTTTTGTTAAATCAACAAACAAAGAAAAAAAATACATGTTCCTATTTTAAAAATAAATAAATATAGATTGGTGTATTAAAAATACTATATATATATAAACAAAGGGTTTTATTTGAGAAAGGGTATTAATTTTTTAAAAAAATTAAATATAAAAAAAATTAAAAGGAAAAAAAATTGTTAAGTTTGGAGGGGAGGCGGGGGCTACCACATCCCCAGCCCCCCGTGGGTTTAGCCACTACACGGTACCCACTGCAGTGGGACTGCGGGGGCTGCGACACCCACTGCTTAGAGCATTGGGCCCCCGGTAAGGCCCACAATACCCACTGGTACAGTGGGCCGCAGGCCTTGGGGTGCCGCGGGAGTTGTGGGCCTGTGGGAACCCACACCCCCGGTTTCCCCCATCAACTTTATTTTAAATAAAGTTTTTTTTATTTGTTTTATTTTTTTAAATGATATATATATATATATATATATATATATATATATATATAAGTTAATATTGATTTTTAAGTGTAATTATTAGTTATTTATTTATTTTTAAATCGTGTTTTCTTTTCTTAATGAGATATACAATTTTACCATTAATAGTTCTTTTACCTTTAAATAGCTTTTTTTAATATATGGGACTTTTATTAATTGATTAATACTAGTATTTACATTAGAAGGGAAATATTGATATAAGTATTACAATTAGACATTCGTTGCATGTTGTAATTATAGTTGAAGTTTAGTAATTATTTAATGGATTAATTTATATGTGTTAGGGTGTATAAATTAATCTATAGAGGCTTAATGTGTATTTTCTTTGGAAAATTAATTATAGTTTGTTAGTGATTTTATTAGATAAATGAATTTGCATTATGTTATTATAAATTGGTTTATCTCATTTTCTGATTGGTTCTTTCTGATATGTGTTTATCATGCCATGATGTAATTTTTGGGTGATTATTGAAATGAGTTGTGTATTCTCTTCTGTTATGAAATTCTATCATTTTGGGTATCTGTTGGGAATAGCTAACTTTTAGGATGTAAAACCAGAGGTTTTGGGATTTAATTCTTCATGGTGTCTTGTGTGATTGTGAGTGCATATTTTCTGTGATGTCGGTTTTGGTTTGATTATCCTTACTAAACTTGATTTGTTTAAGTTGTCTTTTAAGATATTGTGTGATTGCTTTAAGTTGTTATGGTTAATTGAGAGCCAGTGTGATCCTGTATGGGCAGGAAGCAGTTTGAGATTTATGTTATACCTTTATGATATTGTTATGAGCCTAGGTAGGTTAGTTGAGTGTATAGAGGGGAAGTGGACTGCAATGGGGGCCGGGGCTTTAAGAGGCTACTAGGGTAACTCATTGGTAAGTTACTTAATAAGTGAAAACATGAAACATTAAAGGGGTCTTAAAATGAACTAATAAGATGTCTAAGTCTCTACCCATATCCTTGAGTCTTATTATAGGCTAGGATGGGAGTTAGGATCCTTGTCTTCACGAAAGGATTATTGATCCACATAGATGTTAGAATGAATTTAGAATAACTGAGAGGGGAGGGGTGAATTAGTTATCCTCAGGTCTAGATGTAGCAAATAAAAATTTCTGTGTTTCAGATCAACTCGGCAGCAGTAGCATATGTCAACAACTTAATCATGTAGTTTACTGTATAATGTAATTAGCTTGTAGAAACATAATAGTAAAACAAACCATAAGCATTCACACAAGTTGACACAAGTATTCAATGTGGAAACCCAATATGGGAAAAACCATCGGTAACATGCTACCAAGTTTCACTCTTCTGGAGTGAGCTCTGTGAGGAGCCAACCCTGTTAAAGGTTACAATAACACACTGTTAGGTGTGACATGGTTAAAGGATTTAATCACCCTGTCAGGAGTAGCCTTGTTAGAGGACTTAGAACATTCCACCTGAATGTCACTTTGTTAGAGGATTTATACAAATGACTGTTAGGTCAACCCTGTTAAAGGATTTTAACTGATACAATGGTTAGAAAGTAATTGATAGTTGTGATCTGATACATACAACTTACTTTGCAAATTTAGATCCAATTACAACTCTGATGCTAACTTAATGGATGGCCTGCATTGTCATTTCAATCTTCTGATCTTCTTGGAAATCTGTCAAGCAATCACACATGCAACTTTCTGCTTCTGTATTTAGCCTTCTCTGCTAGGTCATGCCAATCATTAAATCAAATATGCAACCCTCTTGCATACACACATCCACTTTTACACTTAATGAATAACCCCTTGAGGTTATCATATACCTCTTTGTCTAGGTCAGATAAGTCTTTGCCACTTAAACAAGATCATAGATCTTAGGTTAGGTCAGATCCAACAGATCATTCCATCATTACATTACATTTACTTCTCTAAAGTAGTCTTGAATTAAATCTTGAAACCATGCATTAATTATGGTTATCCATACATTAAATGACATGGATCAATTTATAATTAACTTTACATATCCCAATAAAATTAACTAAGTTGGCTAGAGATTTCAAATCTCATCATTAATCCAATTACTGTAAGTCAGCCAACATCACTATTTTCACTTGGCAATTTCACTGGTGCTCGACACTGAACAAACTTTCTCATCACAAACAGCTTCGCTTGGCACAAACAAATTTGCTCAGCACAAGCAACTTCGCTCGGCACAAGCCAAACTTTCTCGGCACAAAACAACCAGAGAAACTATCTTTGAAAGATAAACAACTAATTACTTTGCCAGAGTGCCAACTGATCTAGTACCCTTTTATTTGCCTTAACTCAACCATTCACTTGGTCTTCTTGTTAAATCTTCTTCATCAATCAATAGATATGGTACTCAAATAGATAACAATAGTCTCACCAGTTAAGGTTTGACATCAATGACAAAATAATAATTGCTTGCATTGTCACTTTCCAACAATCTCCCTCTTTGGCATTGATGGCAACACAAAACATTAAAACAATGATTTAACAAGCATAGTTACCATACAATCCAAAAAGTCACCTGTGTTCCTTGATATGAACAAATCTTCGTTAATGTCTTTAGCTTCATTCTGATTCTCATCTGTAAAACATTTCTCCCTCTGTGTTTGTAATCAAACTATAATCATCTGTGTCTAATCATCTATAGACTCCCTTTGAGTAGATAATCACTTCAATGTTTTCAATAGTAACTTTTGCCTCTATATAGGTAATCTTTCCCTCTTTGTACTTAATCTCTCCCTCTAGGTAATCTCTCCCTCTTTGACAACAATGCCAAAGACTTTGATATCTTTATCATGTAGATCTTTAGTATCATGCTGATCCTGTCATCTTGATTATGACTAATTTTCTTTTCTGTCCTTGTCCAACTTCACAACTTTAGTTAGCATCCTAAAGAGTGACTTACTGTGCATCAATGTGTCAAGTATTCAAAATGTAATATTTGATGCAATAGTACCATACAAAACTTAATTAGCCTCAGTTAGGGGAATCACCCCCATTTTACCTTGCAGATACTCATGAGCATCCTTGGGTAGTGCCTTTGTGAATATGTCTGCTA
>MU223536.1:2048804-2060191 GCA_018584345.1 Thuja plicata
TTTTACCTAAAAGAAATGCTCCACCAGTAGTGCTTTTCTTGTCATCAACATTTCTAGCCCAATCAGAGTCAGTGTAAACTCTGAGTTCAAACTTGTCATTCTTCTTGTAGTATAGACCATAGTCATCTGTTCCTTTCAAATATCTTAGAATCCTTTTAACTACCATCATGTGAGTTTCCTTGGGGTTAGCAGAAAACCTTGCAATAATTCCAACAGCTAGGGCAATGTCAGGTCTACTGTGTACAACATATTGTAGTTTTCCAATCATTGATCTGTAGAGTGTTTGGTTCACTTCTTTTGTGTCATCAGCTTTTGTTAGGTTTTGTCCAGTAGCCATGGGTGTACTCACTGGTTTGGACTCTTCCATTCCAAAAGTTTTTAGTATCTCCTTGATATATTTAGATTGAGTGATATAGATACCATTCTTCGTTTGATAAATTTGTAAGCCAACAAAGAATTTTATCTCACCAAATATAGACATCTCAAATTCAGTTTGCATCTCTGTTGCAAATGTCTGGCATAACACATCTTGTCCACTAAATATGATGTCATCTATAAAAATTTCAGCTAATAATGTACCTTTTCTTTGCTCTGTCTTCAAGTATAGGTTGTTGTTGTCATTGGTTCTTGTGAATCCAATCTTGATTAGATAATTGTGCAATCTCTCATACCACGCTCTTAACACTTGCTTCAGTCCATATAATTCTTTGTGCAATCTACAATCCATATTCCTTTTGTTTGGGTCAACAAAACCATCAGCTTGCTCAATATACACTTCTTCTTCCAAGATACCATTGAGAAATGCAGACTTCACATCCATCTGATAGACTTTGAAACATTTATAGGCTGCATATGCATGCAAGGTTCTGACTCCTTCCAATCTTGCAACTGGGGTGAATGTTTCACCATAGTCAATTCCTTCCTCCTGTGCATAACCCTTGCATACCAGTCTAGCTTTGTTTCTTGTCACATCTCCATGCTCATTCAATTTATTCCTGAATACCCACTTTGTACCAATTACATTTTTATCCTTTAGCCTAGGTACAAGTGTCCAAGTCTTGTTCTTTTCAATTTGTTCAATTTCCTCATTCATTGCCTGTATCCAATCTTCATTTTATAAAGCATCTTTCACTGTTTTGGGCTCAAATTCACATAACAGAAATGTGCCATCTCTCAACTTACTTCATGTCATGACTGTAGAATCCTTCGATCCAATGATTTGATCATAATTGTGGTGTCTCCTCACATATTTCACTAGAGTAGGCTCAGGTCTTATTTTAGATTCAATGTTTGTGTTCATTTCTTGTTGATTCTAAGACTCGACATCTCCATCAGATAGCTCAGCATTCACTTGCTTTTGCTCAGCAACTCCACTCTATGACTCGGTAGGTGCATGCTTTTGCTCGGTAGTAGCCTCAGGTAATGTATTAGAATCTTTCTCATCCAGATATATGAATGATCTATAGCTTTCAAGCTCTTGTGTACTTTTAGCTTCATTCCTTTCTGCAAACTCATCAATTCTAACATTTGCACTTTCCACAACTTTGTTAGTATTAGGATTCAAACATTTATATGCTTTTCTTTTCATTGAATAACCAAGGAATATGCCTTCTTCACCTTTAGCAGCAAGTTGTCCAATTTTGTTGTCCTTTAGTATAAAACATTTTCTTCCAAATACTTTAAAGTACTTTACACTAGGTGCATAACCATACCAAAGTTCATAAGGTGTAGCATTTTTACCTTTCTTGACTTGTACTCTATTTAGAGTATAGACTGTAGTACTTACAGCTTCTTTCTAGTATTTTTGTGCAACATTCTTCTCCATCATTAGTGTTCTTGCACAGTCCATGATAGATCTGCTCCTGCGTTCAACAATACCATTTTGTGGAGGTGTCTTAGGTGCTGACATCTGTCTCTTTATGCCTTGGTCATTGCAAAACCTACTGAACTCATTAGAAATAAACTTTCCACCTCTGTCAGATCTTAAGCATTTCAAACTTTTGCCTGTTTCCTTTTCAACTTTAGCTAAGTACCATTTAAATAACTGGAATGCATCAGATTTTTCCTTGAGAAACATTACAGTCATCATCCTTGAATAATCACCAACAAATAGAATAAATTACCTAGCACCACAGTAGCTTCTTTCTCCAATGGAACTATAGAGATCAGTATGGACTAATTCCAGAATTTCCTCTAAAATATGTGTTTTACTCTTGAAACTAGACTTAGTCATCTTTCCTAGTTGACATTGTTTGCACATTGCATTCTTGGGTTTCTTTAACTTCCTCTAACCTTTTTCAATTTACTTATGCTTACCAAGTTATCAAAGTTCACATGACACAACGTCTTATTCCATAACCAAACATCATTTTACTATGCAAACAAACATGTTTCTTTAGATAAATCTAGATAGAACAAGTTACATTTAGTCTGATTACCACTTCCAACTAGTTCTCTTGTAGATTCATAGATCTTTGCTTTTCTGTGATGGAACTCAACTCTATAACCAGAAGTGTTTAGCTGTGCAACACTCAACAAATTGTAATTAAGATCATCAACCCAATACACATTATCACATTTGATTTTTTCAGTCAAGTTAATCAATCGTTTACCTTTGATAAGACATGGTGCATCATTACCAAATTTTACATATCCTCCTTTACATTGGTTTAGGGTTTCAAACTTATCCTTGTCACCAGTCATATGATGGGAACAACCACTGTCAATGATCCAATGATTGCTTTTACTTTTATAAGAAATTAATGCAGTTTTCTCATCATCATCATAATCTTCTTTCATTGCAACATAACAACTTCTATATCATTGTCATCAGAATTGTCAGTATCATTGTCAGAAGTTTCTTCAGCAATATAACAAGATTTCTTACCTTTGTCTTTGTAATCCTTATATTTCCTAAAGTCTTGATCATCCTTTCTATCTTTGTATTCGTTGTATTTGTTTTCCTTTCTTTCATCTTTTTCATTCTTATTAGGACATCTAGCAGCTATATGACCAACTTTATTGCATGAAAAACAAATGATAGGAAGTTTACCTCTGTATTTTCCTTTTCCTATGGACAACCTTTTTTCCATAAGTACTTCAAGTTCTTCAAGATCATCATTAGTAGTGTCACTATCACTGTTCACATGTTTCTTTCCTTTCCTAGATTTATTGAGGACCAATTGAGATCCAAAAGTAGAATCAATACCTTGTGGATTGTAGTTATCATAATTTGACATTTCAAATGCTGTGAGTCTACCTATCAGATTTTCCAAATTTAGATTATTGTTAGGAGTACATCTCAGTTCTTGAATTGCAGAAACTCTAATAGCATATATAGGAAGTAAAGTTCTTAGTACCTTGCTCATAATAGTCTTCTCATCTATTGTTCCATTAGCTCCTCTAATGGCATTTACAACTTCTTTTACTCTACTATAATACTGATTAACATTTTCACCTTCTTGTATTTTCATCTCATCAAACTTACCTCTTAGACTTTCAAATTTAGTTCTTAGCACATTTGTGTCTCCACCATAGATAGTTGCTATTTTATCCCACATCTGCTTTGCATTTGTGCAGCTCTTTATATTATCAAACTCTGAATAGCTCAATGAGGATGCAATCTCCAACATTGCTTGATTGTGCTCTTGTTTTTCTCTTAGTTGTGCATCTGTGAGAGGAGTAGTAGGTGATACATAGTCATTTTCAATAAGTCACTTGGAATCATCTCCAATACCATCCAGATGTAGTTTCATCAAACTCTGCCATGTAGGGAAGTTATCTTTGTTTAGCTTCAGAACCTCCTTCTTATACATCTTGATCTTTTTCCTCCAAGTACCTTCAAACTATTTTCAGGAGACCAAAGCTCTAATACCAATTGTTAGAATGAATTTAGAATAACTGAGAGGGGAGGGGTGAATCAGTTATCATTAGGTCTAGATGTAGCAAATAAAAATTTCTATATTTTAGATCTAATCAGCAACAGTAGCATATGTCAACAACTTAATCATGTAGTTTACTATATAATGTAATTAGCTTGTAGAAACATAACAGTAAAATAAACCATAAGCATTCACACAAGTTGACACAAGTATTTAACGTGGAAACCCAATATGGGAAAAACCACCAGTAACATGCTATCAAGTTTCACTCTTTTGAAGTGAGCTCTGTGAGGAGCCAACCCTATTAAAGGTTACAATAACACACTATTAGATGTGACCTAGTTAAAGGATTTAATCACCCTGTCAGGAGTGGCCTTGTTAGAGGACTTAGACATTCCAGCTGAATGTCACCTTGTTAGAGGATTTATAGAAATGACTGTTAGGTCAACCTTGTTAAAGGATTTTAACTGATACAATGGTTAGAGAGTAATCAACAGTTGTGATCTGATACATACAACTTACTTTGCAAATTCAGATCCAATTACAGCTCTGATGCTAACTTACTAGATGGCCTGCATTGTCATTTCAATCTTATGATCTGCTTGGAAAATCTGTCAAGCAATCACACATGCAACTTTCTGCTTTTATATTCAGCCTTCTTTGCTAGGTCATGCCAATCAGTAAATCAACTATGCAACCCTCTTGCATACACACATCCACTTTTACACTTAATGAATAACCCCTTGATGTTATCATATACCTCTGTCTAGGTCAGATAAATCTTTGCCGCTTAAAAAAGATCGTAGATCTTAGGTTAGGTCAGATCCAATAGATCATTCCATCATTACACTACATTTACTTCTCCAAAGTAGTCTCTAATTAAATCTTGAAACCATTAATTACGGTTACCCATACATTAAATGACGTGGATCAATCTTTAATTAACTTTACATATCCCAATAAAATTAACTAAGTCGGCCAGAGATCTCAAATATCATCATTAATCCAATTACTGTAAGTCGGCCAACATCACTATTTTCACTTGGCAATTTCACTGGTGCTCGACACTAAACAAACTTGCTCGTCACAAACAACTTCTCTTGGAACAAACAACTTTCCTCAGCATAAGCAACTTCGCTTAGCAAAAGCCAAACTTGCTCGGCACAAAATAGCCAGAAAAAATGTCTTTGAAAGATAAAAAACTAATTACTTTGCTAGAGTGCCAACTAATTAGGTACCCTTTTATTTGCCTTAACTCAAAAATTCACTTGGTCTTCATGTTAAGTCTTCTTCATCAATCAATAGATATGGTACTCAAATAGATAACAATAGTCCCACTAGTTAAGGTTTGACATTAATGACAAAATAACAATTGCTTGCATTGTCACTTTCCAATAATAGAGTCACTTGGGTTTCAGGGTCTAGGAGGGACTACTAGGGTTACTCATGGGTAGACTTATGCGATGACAATTCCCTTATACAGCTTAGGTTATCCTAAGTATGTTGGGTGCCTCTAGTATTGTGTAGTTTCCTTATTATGTTTCAGAAAGCTTCTAGGATCTTCCTATGGATTTCTTCGTAATTTCTTGTATATCTTTGATGTTGATTTATTGTTGTATACCTATGTGAGTGGGCCTGTTATTATCTCCTCAACATGATGAGAGTGGACCTTTGGTTCCACAAGGTTGGTTGGTAGTGATTCTTATTACCATTGAGATCAGACAGTTCTTCTTCATACTTGGATGATCCTTGTGGTAGTTCTATCTTCTTATTCTTCTTCTGGAGACTTGTTCAGTTTTATGAGTAGTATATATGTACCATATGTGTATATTGGTTAACATCCTTTCAAAGGATGTATTGTATTACTATGTATTAGAACATATGCTATGACTTGTGCAGTGGATGTTGATTCATGTATGTATACCTTGGGTATTAGTAGTATATGTGGTCTTATTATATGAGATGGTTATTATGGATTCAGTTGATATATCTTTTATGTTAGTTCTTTATAGTTGTTCTTCGTAGATTATTTTTCTTAAGTAATTCTACATCAAGGAACCCTCAAGAATTGTTATATTGTTGTGTTGTACTTATGTATATGTCATGTTCTTGTAGTTTTTCTACATTGTTATCATTATTATTTGTAAACATTTAAAAAAATATTATCCTGTTAACTTAGTGTCATGTTTAGGTTAGTTCTCCTAGGTTCCTTGTGTTGGAGATTTGCCTCTGTGCAAATAGTTGATTCTATGTTTGTCATTGATGACAATATATAATATATAGTGGTATTCTATATGCAATTATCAATACATATGTTTTGGAGCTATGCGTGTTTATTTTCATTGTGTATACATGTTCTAGATGCTATGTGCATTCACGCCAAGTCAGATATGAAGTTTCAGTTGAGTTATGTTAATCCGTTATGGCAGTTACAGTGACTGAAGATTATCTATGAAGAGCCGACGTAACTACATTATTTCTTGAGTTGGGCCTATCTTTGGGATATGCGTGTTTGTATTCATGTTTAGTTATGAGTTAAATATAATTATCTAAAGGCGCCAAATGTGTTCTATCAGAATTGTGATATTGGAGTTAATTTGGTGGAGCCAACTTCATGAAGCATCACATCTACTCAGTTTGGGTTGCATGATTCTAATCATTGCGTGCTTGATGTGGTCGACTAAAGAAGTATTGAAGGGACTCGTAAAGTTGATGAAGATCACATATTTTGGGAAGATACTTATAGTAGTTCATATGGTGAATGCTAAGTGTGAATGATAAGAAAAAAGACAAAAAAAGTACAGAATAAAATGTCCATTGTTTTGGGACAGTAAAGACATTTCATTCATCAAGAAAAGATCTATGTGAAGAAGTAGTGGAAGTATACAACACACTAGAATTGATCAAGACAACAGGTCTACTCAAACAGTTCATTTATCAGATATAGTGCATATATTTTTTACTAAAGGTTGCAGCCATCATCATTTTAGCAGTGAGCTTTTTGGACAGTGAGTCCTCACCCCTAACAGGGTCATTTGTAAAAGACTCCTAACAGGGTTAGACCCTTAACCAAGTCACTGTACTTATTGAATTGTAAAGAACAACTCCTAATAGGGTTGCAAGATTTCCTAATAGGGATAATTATACTCAAGTACAGTTCTTTGTGGGTGCTAATTCCCACTGGGGTTTTTACCTATTTGGTTTCCCCGTAACCAAAATTATTGTGTTCTATCTTGTGTTATATGAATGTGTTAATGCTTAATGTTATTTTGTATTTAATTGAAGAAATGAATTAAACTAGATGATAACTTATTCACCCCCCTCTCAGTTATCCCTTGGGACTATTCTAATAATTGGTATCAGAGCCAAGTGCCTTGGAGGGAAAGCCTAATAGATTAAGGTAGATCAGATGGCATACTTCAAGAAAGAGAGTCCTAAGTTTGATGGAGAAAAACTATCTTGACTGGAAGAACAAAATGATAACACATCTTCAGTGCGTTGGATTTGAGATCTATGAGATTGCCACTCATGCAATTGATGTTCCCACCTTGAAAGAACTTGCAGAAGAAGACTCTACAATTAAACAAAAGGAAGTGTTCACTCAAAATGCAATTTCCAAAGAAGCCCTAATCAGTGCCCTATCCGACAGTCAATTTTCTGAGATCAAGAAGGCAGATAAATCATATTCTATTTGGAAATATGTAGACGATATGTTTGAAGGAGATATCCAAGCAAAGAATGTACGTAGAAAAACATGGAAGAAAAGATACAATAATTTAGAGATGCTACCTGAAGAAAACATCAGAGCTTACAATCAAAGGATTAATGAAGCAATATTAGGTATCAGGAACAATGGTGGAGAAATTTTAGAGGATGATATAATGGAAAAAATAATGACCACATTGATAGTAGACTATGAGAGAAAGATTAAAATCTTGGATGAAACTATGCAATTCTCAAAGGACTTCAAAAGAGAAACCTTGATCAACAAAATATCTTCATTTGAGATATCAAGATTGAAGACAAAACCTAAAAGTGAGACAACTTTCAAAGCCTCAGTCCACAATAATAAATCTATAAGCAACTCAAGTAATAATGAAGAAGTGGATATAGAAATAGAAGAAATCATTGCTATGATTTCCAAGAAAGAAAGGAAAGGCAAAGGGAAATATTAAAGACAACTACCATTCAAATGTTTCTCATGCAACAAAGTTGGTCACTTTGCATCCAAGTTTCCTACAAGAGTCAAGAAGTTTAGATCAGATTACAAGCCCAAGTACACTAAGGAATGCTATCATGCTAAAGATGGTGTAACTGATGATGATTCAGGAGAAGATGCAATTGGATTCGTTGCCATTAAAGACATTGAGAAGATGCTTGAAGAAATGGACAAAGAAGATAAAGAAAAAGCACAAGAGTTAGCATTAGTTTCCAAAGCTGACATTAGAACTGACTGGATCATTGATAGTAGATGTTCACACCACATGACATGAGACAAAGATATATTTTTCCATCTAGACAAGTACAAAGGTGGAATAGTTAGATTTGGAGATAAAACTCCCAAACCTATCATAGGTAGAGGATCTATCATCTTAGATGGAAAGAAAAAGACATATGATGTTCTTTATGTTGATGGTTTGCATCATAACTTACTAAGTGTTGGACAACTGCTAGACAAAGGATATTAGTTGGAATTCAAGAACAATAGTTGTATTATCAATAGCAAAGAAGGAGACATGATTGCATCAGGTTCAAACACCAAAGGTAATGTTTTCCAGCTTAACTTTGAAGTAAGTTGTTTTGTTGCAAAAGTGGATGATAGTTGGTTATGACACAAGAGACTTTGTCATATCAATTTTGACAACATAGTCAAGATAAGTAATGTAAAGGTAGTAAGAGACCTTACAAGTATTGCAAGACAAGATGACACTATGTGTAGGGAATGTGTGATGGGGAAGCATGTGAGGACCTCATTCAGGAGTAAACAAGACTCTACTGAAAACAAATTAAATTTGATACATATAGACCTATGTGGACCTACTCAAACAAGATCATACTATGGAGAAAGGTATTTCATTTTTTTTTTGTTGATGATTTATCAAGGATGATGTGGGTTGCATTCTTAAAAGAAAAATATGAAGCTTTTGAGAAGTTCAAATTATTCAAAGCTAAGGTTGAGAATGAATCTGGATTGAAGATAAAATGTTTGAGATCTGATAGAGGAGAATTCACCTCTGAACAATTTTATGATTACTGCAAAGAACATGGAATCAAAAGAAAGTTAAGTGCACCTAGAACCCCTCGACAGAATGGGATTGCAGAAAGAAGGAACAAAATAATACTTGACACAACATGCACTATCATGATTGAAGGAAAATTTTCCCATACCTATTGGAGAGATGCTATCAATACATCAGTCTATACTATCAATAGAATAAAATTGAGACTAGGGGCAGACAAGAAACCTTATGAACTTTGGTTTGGTAATGTACCTACTGTAAAATACTTCAGAATCTTTTGAAGAAAGTGCTACATTGAAAGAGATGATAGCATTGGCAAGTTTGATGCTAGAAGTAATGAAGGTATTTTTCTTGGTTACTCTACTAAAAGAAAATCCTATAGATGTTTTAATCTAAGACTAAAGAAGATCATTGAAAGTAATCATGTGAAGATTGATGAGAATTTTATGATTCAAGAAAGATATTATGAATGTACTCCCATGATTGAAGATGAGCCCAGACCCATCAATAAGGACACAATTATTGAAGAAATGTTTGATTGTATTGATGTTTCATGTAACAATCCTGAACCAAGTGAATAAGAATCACAGATTAAAGATGAAAGTGTCACTCCTAAAAACTTAAAATACACATCCACATACCACTCTAAGGAAGACATCATTAGAGATTAGAGCGCTAAAGTCTTGACAAGATCTAGAGAAAAAGGTTCAACCATTGATGAAGAGGTATGCTTACTTTCACAAATTGAACCCTTAAGTGTAGAAGATGGGTGCAATGATTCAGATTGGAAAAGTGCTATGCAAGAAGAATTAGATCAAATAATCAAGAATGATACATGGTAACTAGTCCCTAGACCTCATGACAAGAATGTGATTGGAACAAAGTGAATATTCAGGAAAAAAATGAATGAAGAAGGCATAGTGGTAAGAAACAAAGCAAGATTAGTATGTAAAGGATATGCACAGAGAGAAGGAATAGACTACACTGATACATTTGCCCCTGTGAGAAGACTGGAATCTATCAAGTTGTTTTTGGCCTATGCAACATTCAAGAACTTTAAAGTATATCAAATAGATGTCAAGTCAGCTTTTCTGAATGGTGATTTGAAGGAAGAAGTCTACATAGAGTAGCCTGAATGATTCAAAATTTCAGACAAACTAGACATGGTATGTAGACTAAAGAAAGCACTTTATGGACTTAAAAAGGCCCCAAGAGATTGGTATGAGAGACTTGATGGTTACTTAACAAAGATAGGATTAAGAAAAGGATTAGCAGACTGTAAATTATTCATAAGAGAGACAGGTGAAGGATTACTACTCGTTGCTATTTTTGTTGATGACATTATCTTTGGAGGTAATGACAAACTTAGTGAAAAATTTGCCAAAGAAAAGAAAAGTGAGTTTTAAATGAGCATGATTGGACCTATCAAATATTTTCTTGGATTGAATGTAAAACAAACAGACAAAGGCATATTCATAAATTAGTCTAAGTATGTGAAGGAGATATTGAAGACTTTAAAAATGGAAGATTGCAAACTAGTAAGCACCCCCATGATAATAGGAAGCAAGCTTTCTAAAGATGGTGATTCCACAACAGTTAACAAGACTATATACAAGTCTATAATTGGAAAACTCATATATCTTACTCAATCTAGACCTGATATTTCTAATGCAGTTGGCATTGTTGGAAGATTTGCAGCTGAACCCAAGCAAAATCACCTAATGGAAATAAAAAGAATATTCATATACTTAAAGGGACTATAGACTATGGTTTATGGTATCCTAACTTAGAGAACATACAACTTCATGTGTATACTGATGTTGATTGGGTACGTTGTGTTGATGACAGAAAGAGTACATTAGGAGGAGCAGTATTTCTTGGAGATAGGTTGGTCACTTGGACAATTAAAAAGTAGAATTGTATCTCTTAGTCAACAACAGAAGCTAAGTATGTTGCAGTAGAATTGAATTGTTCAACAATGGTTTGGATCAAATAGATGATTAAAGACTTTGGTATTCAGATTTATTATCCTATTGTTATTCACTGTGTGTTAGCTCTTTCTCTTGTAACACTTACCTAATGATGATAGTATACCTGATATACTCAGTTGTAACCTCTTTTAGGCAAGATAAAGACTGATTTCTAAGGATTGGATAATATCCTTCTTCATTTTTGAGCTCCACAGACTCAGGCAGGTTTTACCTTTTAAAGATTACTGATATCTCAGTCTATGTATTTGGTGGATTGTTTCATTCACTGGATATGA
>MU223536.1:2074484-2101136 GCA_018584345.1 Thuja plicata
TGACCTAATAAATTGAATGTTACTGTGTGTGCAAATAAACAGGCATGCATGACTAAATGCAGGAAACAAAAGAAAATAATCCAGTGGATGTCACGAGCCCATGCTCGAACTTCACTATTTTAGGCAGTAGGATGATTATTATTTTGAAGGGGTTACTGTTCACACACACTACAAGATCAAAATTGAAGACACATAGGGGAATTGAAGAGGCTACAAGAAAAGGCATGAACAGAGTAAAGTGATTAATTGTAGAATTGAAAGATTCTAGTATTTCAAAATTTGAAAAGTGTTGTTACAGTAAGTACTTTTTACATTCATTTGACTATTATACATTGATTGGAGTTCACTTAGAAAGTCTAAGTTGAAATGTTTTACACAGATATTATGCATAATAAAAGAATGCTAACAGAATCTAAGCATAAAGCAGAGAATGTGAGGATTGCAAAAATGGACAAAGATTAGCAATTCCAAATCAACACGAAATAAAGTATTACAAGACATTTGGAAGCTGCATTTGAAAGGATTATGCTTGAACATGATATAATACTGCAACTGAATAATGTGTTCGGGTCACCTACTAAGACAATCTTCTTTGTAAAAGTCTACATCTCATATAGATGTTTTGCACACTATTGATGACAAAAAATAGAGGATATTTTATTAACAGGATGAAGGTATGCAAATGGCAGTTCACAGTTTTTCAATTTAAAATCCATGGGAGTCATGAGCCCGTGCTCAAACCCCATGGGTTTTTTTGTCTTATGTGTTCCAAAAGGGCAAACTATCTTTTCTTGCATTAAAGTACAGTATTATGTGTTAAGCATATGATGTTCAATAAATGGAGATAACTGATAAATTAATGTGTTTTTAAACATATGATTACAGACATTTTTTTTTTGGGAAAAACTTGATTAGTGTTCTTGTCTAGCTCGGGAAAATCACAGTGGTAAAGCCTCATTCAGCATTAAAATTTTGTTATACCTTGCTACATATTGGTGACCAACAACAATAGTGTATGATGTGTACACACAGAAACAATAGGAGAATTTTGTTTTGCAGAACGTACATCTCAGACTGAGGTTTTGAACAAAAGATATGCATTCATGTTAATGATATTGGGCAAGTATTGATGATTATCACTGTTTACAGATTTGGGTTTTAATTTAAAGTCCATGGGAGTCACGAGCCCATGTTTGAACCCCATGGGTTCTTCTGGTTACAATGTTCTAGAATGTGAACAGCATGTTCAAACAATAGTATATTCAAACTGTTATATGCTCCAAAATATCCACTGATGTGTTGTTTTTTCTTTTAAACAAAAAACATATATTGTAACGTGTTGGTGTTTTTATTTTCTCAAAATAGCGAGATATCATCTCACAAAAACATGATTATGCTTACTACATAGTGGCAATTATCATACAACAGTAATGGTGTTTTGTTTTAAAACATTAAGATAGTGTAAATTTCATGGTACACCCACAGTCGACATCAAGTAAAGAGTACTAAAGTTTATTCAAATATAGCATGGCAGTGAGGTCCGCGAACAAACAATGCTACAACAGTGGGTCGAGAGCATATAAAGGTCATCATATACAGCTACAGTTAACATCAAGCATAATATGACAACATTCATCAAATAGCAGCTAAAGGTAATGATAATGCAGAGAAGTTCATTAATGAGAATGAACAAAAACGACAGAGAATCCAACTTATCTGTAGATGCATGGTGTTTTCCTTCATAAACTCAAGTGTAACTACAGCAACTCGCAAGAAAAGTGTAAAGCTTATGATTGAAAGATGTCATAGAGTTCAAAATTTTGTATACCCATTGCATCTTTCAGTCACAAGACTACGTATTTAATGCTGAAGAAAATCCACATGGCGGGTTGTTGTCAAGAAAGAAGTAAAAAGATGCATAGTGGTGGTGGCTCTGTGTTACACAGCCAACTGGGGATAAGTCTGAAGCTGTGGCAAAGGACTTTTCCCATTATCTCAACCACAGCTCAAGGTTAACAATAGTGATGAGGCTCTGTGTTACATAGACAACTGGGGATGAGTCCTAATGCTGTGGCTGGGACATCCCCAGTTCAAATTCGAGAGCTCATGGGCTTGACACCTCAGCCACAGCTCCAAACCATTCCAAGGTGGCCGTGGTCTCACTTACAAATGCAGTTGTGGTGACAACAAATAGACAAGAACTCCCTGAACCTTCAGACAAACTGCAAATTCAAAACCCGTGATGGGGATGAATTAGAGTGAGTTACAAACCATTGTTCAGTGCCATATTTTATGGCACAATATCAGCAAAATCCCAGCATCAAAGTAAAAACATGCAAACTTACAGTTGGGGCTCGAGTTCGAGAAAGATGAGGATCAAAATCCACGGCCTCTACTGAAGATGGATACTTCATAAATGATGCTACATTTTGTATTAACTGTATGAAACAGTATTTTACTCACAAAAATCAAAGATTTTCCATAGAACACGGTTGATTGAGAAAACAGAATTTAGGGTTTCCACTTGCAACATGGTGGCAACACAGTGAAAAACACAAAACCCTAAAATGAAAATGAGGCTGATAAATGAAATGCATTGTATTTTACTAGCATTTGAGTTCCATTGTCAGTGGAGTAAATGCAATGTCAGTGACAGTGCATTGGCATTCCTTCAGAATTTCCACCTTGGTACTTTAAGTGCCACGTTAACTACAAATCATCTCTTCGATGAAAATAGTCATGTCTATACAACACATCAAAATAAACTGCAGTTACCTCCTGATGCTCGGCTGTGGTGTCAACAGTAAAGGTGGAGTTAAGAGCCGATGTGATTACGGGTTTAGTTTTTTTTTAAAAAGCTAAAACTTAGGGATTGTTTTGAATTTTGGAAAAACCCTATAGTTATGGAGAGCTTTTTTGGAGGGGAGGTTTTCAAATAAGCCATGTTGGCTATTTAGGAGTGTTTCTTAGTTTTTGTTAAGGAGTCAAATTGAGGGGAAGATTAGCATTAGTGAATTTTTGAATTCCTATTTCTGAAATCCATATTTTTGTATTCCATTGTAGTTACATATGTGTGATTCCATTGTTATGTAAGAGAATTTTATCATTCCTTGACATGATTCTAGGATTCATGAATGTAGTTTACACACAGACTTTTGGAGAAGAATACAATTGCCTTGCTTAAACATATTTCTTATTGTGATCATTGTTCATATTTCCTGTTTTCAATTTTCTGCATGTAAGAGTAATGCTTTTGCAAATATATTCTAGTGAATTATAGCAATTCCTATTCTATATTACAGAAATATAAGCCTTTTTTGGAATGTGCATATTGTTAATGGGAGAAGTATTGCTTGTGGTCAAAACCATAGTTATTTCCTTTCAATTAGCCTATGTATTGATCAGTGAATGATAATCTAAAGATCCATCAGAATATGATAAGTATAAGTCAGTTTGAAACTTCATAAAAGAGTCTGAATATCCTTGGTGTATCACCTTTCTATTATGCAAGTTCAGTTACAAATATTTTTTCTCTCTTTTCCCAGTTTAGTTTTCAATCAGGAAGTGATATACCATATTTTATAGGAACCGACCTAGAATCCAGAGATCCCTCTTCATCCATAGTCTACCCACAGCTAGGAGAGGTTTCCATTGTTAGGATGGAATTGTTGTGTAGCCCTAATGCCTGAGTTAGGGTGACAATTCTAAGCCTGAATAGTTATTATGATGATGAGACCAAAGGTGACATCGAGGCGCCCTTGAGGTATACACATCTACATAAACAATGGGTACCCAAGGAACTACCTCCAATAAACATTGTGACTTTTGTGTTAATGAGAGGATATATCACATAACACCATCTTTATTACATGGTTTGGGCCTATTTTCCATGGACGATGTAAAGGTCAGTTACAATAAATTTGTTGAATTGATGGAGTATGTCAGACCTTGTTACAATTACAAGAATTGGATGCAGATTGTTTGATTTACAAAAAGTATGTGTAGGTATGCACTTGTCACCAAATTATGTACAATAGAAAGATAATGATCAAAGTAAAAGAGTTGCTATGTACATTGATGGAAGGCAAAAGAAACAGTGAATATTGCAGGTTGCATAAATAGTACGTGAACTGGGTCAACTAATAAGTGACCTAATTGCATATTCAAAGTGCGCTAGGAAAATTGTGTATTTGTATGTGCAATAAAATCAATAAGTGCAGGGGAAGAGCTGCTAATAGATTATAATTTGAATCACATAGATACAAATAAAGTTACTATCATGGGGGTGGTACGTACTATATACCATTTAAAATAGCCTCCAATGAAAGATCCCAATATATCATTTTATTATTAAGTTTTTTTGATAACTCTATTGGTTTCATTTCTCTAAAATTTTTATATTTAATCTTTCTCATAGGGGACAGGGATCCATCACATAGCACAAACAGGGATGCATATCACAACCCTTCTTCTGTGAAGGTAAAATTCATTGTAATTGTGATGAACTATAACTGATTGAATGTTTGAAGATGATAAGTTGATGATCACTGAGATGCTAAAGTGAATGCAAGACACTAAATCAGTTAATATAGTGTATTTTCATTGATGTTAGCTTGATATGGTTTGATTGATCATATACATATTTGTCATAACCTTGAATATCTAAAGAGACAAAGTTTATGTTAATGGTAAAACATTGAAGTTCTATATACACCGAGTGACAGTGAACACCGACGGACAGTGAACCCCGAGCAGTTCACAGTGTAAACCGAGCACAACAGTAATCAAGAAAGTGTTACCGAGCAAGTGTCACTGAGAAGTTCACAATATATACTGAGCACTGTAGTAAACTAAATTTTTTACTGAGCATAACTGGAGTTGATGACCAAACAGAACTGGAGTTAAAGAATGACAAAATTGCTTAGCTGGCAAGAGCTATATTTAGAGATTGACTGATTGATTGCTTTATTTTCAATGATCAGTTAAACTAAAGCATGGAAGAATATTTAAAGCATTTTTTATTCACATCTATCATGGAGAGATTTGTGGAATAAAACTAAATTAGAGCATTATAGGATAAAGAAAAGCATGGCAAGTTTTACGGATCAAGAAGTGATCTACGATAAAAACAAGGAGATTGAGTGGTTAATCATGTCTATATAAAGAGACATGAAATTCATTATGAAAGAGAGGAATGCTAAATATATTTTAGTGAAGATTGAATTATTCATGCAGATCTGATCATACATGTTGAAGAATAGAGCCAAGGAATTCTATAGACACTAAGTAACAAAGGATAGAGCATTCACTGAGTAGAAGAAAGAATGAGAGAAAATGAACTAAAGTGAACATTGATTAGAGAGGTATTATTGAACTAAAAATAGATAGGAATTTCTGCAAGTTAAATTTGTATTTTGAACAGATCATTTACTGTATCATTTTAATCACTGATTCAGAAAATCTCTTAACCAAGTGGGATTTAACAATCCTTATTGTATTGAGATACTCAAGAGTATCAAAAGGTTTTCTTGTTGACATCATAGTGAGTACTAGGTCAAAAGAAATTTTTTTATCTTTAAATCCTCTAACAAGGTTTTACTTAACAATGTGTATTGTAACCTTTAAGAAGGTTGGCTCTTCATGGAGCTCACTTCAAAAGAGTGAAAATATTTTGGGTTATCGGTCCCAGGTGGCTTTTCCCTAGAAGGGTTTCCACATTAAAATCTATGCGTAAAATGTGTATATGTTTAATTTTATAGATATTTTTCTTTACACATTATTGAAACTAGATTGGTAAGTTAACACTAAGTTTATTTACTGCTATTTGGTAAAGTCTAGAAAAGATAAACAGTATATCTTACTGAGCAGCTTATATTTGTTAAGTTTATTTAAGGCATACATCTTGATGGACTAAAAGATAACTAGAGGGTATTATATTTGAGAGATAAGTTTTTGGTTGGATTTTTGGAATTATTTTTAAGGCCACTAATTCACCCCCCCTTCTTAGTAATTCTAACAATTGGTATCAGAGATTTGGTTATCGGAAGAAAAGTTTAAAGGGACTTAAGCTAAAGATCACAAGATGAGTAAAAGGGATGTGCCTAAGTTGAATAAGGACAACTTTGCATCATGGAAAAGTAGGATAAGACTTCATCTATTTAGTATTGGAAGTGATGTCACACAATACTTGGATACTAAATATGTTGCACCTACTGGACCTTTGACCGTTGATCGATTGAGAGAGAAACATGAAAACAATTCTATGATGATAGAACTTGCTTATTCACTAATCGATGCTGAATTTGAAGATGTCAAATAATGCACCTCTGCAAAGCAAATGTGGGAAAAACTCAAGCTAGTATATGGAGGAGACACCAATGTGTTGGGAGCTAAATCTGAAAGCCTAAGAGGAAAGTTTGATGACCTAAGAATGAAAGAAGGAAAGAACATCACTCAGTATAGTAGCAGAATCAAAGAAGTTTTTAAAGCTATCTGTGTAGTAGGAGGAGTACTTGAGATAGAAACGAATGTAAGTAAAATTATGATAACCTTACTGCCTGTTTATGCAATTAAAGCATTTGCAATTCAAGAAATGAGAGCAGTAGAGAATAACAATGTTACTCTTGATAGTTTGATTTGTATAATTATTTAATTTGAGATGAACAAATATGACAACAATGTCTTACCCACTATTGAGCCTGCATTCAAATCTTCTCTGAAAATAAGAAAATCTAGTAACAAACATACTATGAGAAATGATAGTGATAGTGATAGTGATGAACAATAACTTGATGAGATTGAAGAATTAATGGCTAGAATATTACATAGAGGTAAAGGAAGATATAAAGGTAAATTACCATTGGTCTATTTTAATTGCAAAGAAATTGGACATTTTGCTGCTAGATGCTCTAACAAGAGAAAGGATGAAAGAAACAATGACAGATTTTATAAAAAGAAGTATGAAAAAAGTGGTGACCAAGACTACATAAGCAACCAACACTCTAATAGAAGAGATAACTGAGACTACAAGGACAAAGGAAAGAAGGCTTGTTACCTGGTTGAAAACAAAGCTGAAAATTCTGACATTGATTCTGATGAAGATGTTGAGGTAGTATTTGTTGCTATGAAGGATGATTTAGACGAAGAAGAAAGGTATGTTGAAATAGCACTCATATCTAAAGTTAGAAAAAATGATGTTTGAATTATTGATAGTGGCTATACTCATCACATGACTGGAGATAAAGAAAATTTTGAAACTTTTGAATATTATAATGATGGATCAGTTAGGATGGGTAATGACTCACCTTTCCTAGTTGAAGGAAAAGGTACCATCATGTTGAATAATCTGATCAGATGTGTAAATGAATATTGGGTGAAAGGACTTAACTATAATTTGTTAAGTGTTTCACAGCTCAACAACATAGGACACCAAGTTGAATTTGAGAACAAAAAGGCAATGATCTATAATGGAAAAGGAAAGTTGATCAGTACTCATGAACAAACAAAAGGTAATCTATTCTATCTTGATGATATTGAGACCACTTATTTATTGGCTAAAAATGAAGACATTTGGATGTGGCATAAAAGGTTATGTCATGTGAATTTTGACAACATGGTTAAGATAAGTAAGAAAAGAAAAGTAAGAGTCTTACCGAGTATTTCAAAACACGACTATGTTATGTGCAAGAATTGTCAAATAGGAAAAATGACAAAGTCTAGTTTCAAGAGAAAAACATACACATCTAATGCTATTATAGAGTTAGTCCATACTGACTTATGTGGACCAACGAGAACAAAGAGCTATTATGGTGATAGATACTTTATTCTATTTTTGATGACTATTCTAGGATGATGACTGTCATGTTCTTAAAAGGGAAATCTGAAGCATTTAAGATGTTCAAATGGTATAAAGATAAAGTTGAAAAACAAAGTGGAAAAGAAGTGAAATGTTTAAGATAAAATAGAGGAGGAGATTTTATTTCTGATGAATTCACTAACTTTTGTAATAAGAAGGGGATTACAAGACATGTTTCTGCATTGAGAAAAACACAAAAAAATGGGATTGTTGAAAGGAGGAATATATCAATTGTTGATTGTGCCAGAACACTAATGATTGAAAAAGGCCTCCCACAAAAATTCTAGAGAGAAGCTGTAAGTACTACTGTCTATACACTAAACCGAGTTCAATTGAAGAAAGACACAAATAAGACACCTTATGAGCTATGGTATGGATACACACCAAATGTGAGTTACTTTAGAATTTTTGGAAGTGAATGTTATATACTAAAAGATGATAGAAATGGGAAACTTGATTCTAAAAGTGATGAAGGAATATTTCTAGGATATTCTATAAAAATAAATCTTATAAATGTCTGAACAAATCTTCTAACAAAATCATTGAAAGTGAAAATGTTAAAGTGGATGAATTTGTCGAGAAAAATGATGAGGAAATAAAAAAGGAGCCTAAATATTACAACAAATTTGTCCACATTAAAGAACCTGACATCTTACCTGAGCGATAAAACAATGCAACCGAGAAATAGGCTGCACACACCAAGAATCAGGAAAATGCTCACAATGCTGAACCGATAAATGAAGATCATGATGAAGATCAAAATGAAGAAAATAGATTTGAAACTGTACTTGCTAAATATGTCAGAAGACACCATCCACATGACCAGATCATTGGAGACAAAAGAGAAGGAATGAGAAAAAGAAGTAAGTATCTTAACAATAGATGTTTGATTTGTGATTTTGATCCTAAATCTGTTAATTCTACACTTGAGAATCAAGAATGGATTAGTGAAATCAATGAAGAGATTGAACAGATTGAGAAGAATAAAACATGGACATTAGTACCTAGACCGAGTGACAAAAATTTCATTGGCAGCAAATGGATTTTTAGAAACAAATTGAATGAGAATGGAGAAGTCACAAGGAACAAAGCAAGACTAGTATGTAAAGGGTATGCACAAGAAGAAGGTATTGATTATGGAGAAACCTTTGCACCCATTGCTAGACTAGAAGGAGTAAGAATTCTACTTGCTTATGCTACTTTTAAAGGATTCAAAGTATACCAAATGGATGTTAAATCTGCATTTCTGAATGGAGTAATAGAAGGGGAGGCATACATTGAACAACCTAAAGGGTTTGTTGATCCTAACAAGAGGAACATGGTTTGTAGACTACACAAAGCCTTTTATGGATTGAAACAAGAACCGAGAGCATGGTATGAAAGACTTCACTCTTATCTCATTAGTATTGGATTTGTTAGAACAAGTGACAACAATAGTCTATATTTAATAGGAGATATTGATGATAAAGTTTTGATTGCTGAGATATTTGTTGATGATATCATATTTGGAGGTAATGATATTCTATGCAAGTAATTTTTTGATGAAATGAGCAAAGAATTTGAAATGTCAATATTTGGAGAGATCAATTTTTTTCTTGGTCTACAGATTCTACAACAGGATGAAGGCATCTACATCACACAATCCAAATACATCAAAGAAGTTCTAAAAATATTCAAGATGGAGGACTCTAAACCAATTGGAACACCTATGGAAACTGAATGCAAATTGACAAAGGAAGACAAGACAATTGAGGTAAATAAGACCTTATACAGATCTATGTTTGGTAAACTAATGTATGTTGTGCACACTAGACTTGATATAGCACATGCAGTTGGTATAGTTACAAGATTATCTACTAGTCCTAAGATATCTTACATGACTACTGTTAAAATAATTTTGAGATATCTAAAGAATACTAAAGACTATGGTTTGCGATACAGTAAAGAAGGAAAATTTGAGCTACAAGTTTATACTGATGCTGATTGGGCTGGAAACATAGATGATAAATAAAGAACTACAGGAGGAGCATTCTTTATGGGTGACAAAATTGTCACATGGATAAATAAAAAGAAAGGATGCATATATCAATCAATCTTAGAAGAAGAATATGTAGCCGCTGCTGCAAATTGCTCTAACATTGCATGGATCAAGCAATTACTCAAAGGTATGAATGAAGAAATTCTTGACTGAGTAATTATCTATTGTGATAATACTAGTGCTATCAACATTTCAAAGAACCCTATGATGCATGATAAAACAAAGCACATAGCTATTAAGTATCATTAATTGAAGGAACAAGTACAAGAAAAATAGGTAATAGTGGAATATATACAATCCAAAGAGCAACTAGCAGACATATTCATAAAACCTTTGCCAAAAGATACATTTGAGTACCTGAGGAATAGACTAGGGGTTCAACCCTTGTCTGCTAGTCACCAAGATGACTTGGAGGCTACATAAACCTACACATTATCAGAAGATTATACATGTTAATGCAAGCTAAGATATGGACTAAAATGACATATCAGTCCAGTAAGGGGACAAAAGCTTCAAAGGGGGAAAAAGATTGTTAGCTACTATAGAGCTGAATTTTTTGGCATTGTCATCAAAGGGAGAAAAAGATTCAATGAAATATACATTAGAGAGAAGAACATCTAAAGGGAGAGAGATATTCAAATGAAGTAACCATCCTTCAAAGGGAGAGAATTGGAGAAAGTTAACACTGCATATCCATCCAAAAAGGGAGAAGAGATTCTACAAGAAAGGGAGAGACATAATTAGAAACATAATTGTTACACCCATCCATTAAAGGGAATGAAGAAAGGGAGAGCACACAAAGAAGAATCAAATCTAAGATAGAAGAGCTTACCGAGATTCAGATATTTGAATTGGTTATAGAAGAATAAGTTTGGTCTATTTTTGATTAAGGTAAATAACTATTTTGAAGGGGACCCAAAACCCTGAACAAATAGATTTTGGCGGGAATATGGAACCCGACTAAGATGAAATGCTTCTAAGAGGTATACATTTTGAAAAAGTATCCCAGAAGCTATAAAAAACAACTAAAAAAATATAAACCATTAAAACCCTAGTTGCCCAAATAAGACCTAAGCCTTACACCATTAAGTTTGCTGGAGTTGTGAGGCTCCCGAAACAAAAAACCAGGGTTTTGAAATGGATCCCAAAACTCAATAAAACAACACCATAGGGAATCATTACCCCCATACCTTCCTTAGACATTAATCAAAAACACCCATCTATCAGAATGGGCCCTTGAAAATTTTTAGCATCTATCTGCAAACTCCTCCCAGCCGCCAACAAACAACTCCCAGCATACAGAATGGGCCCTTGAAGACTTTTTACATCCATCTACAAACATCTCCAAGCCACCAAAAAAGATAAATCCAGAAAAACATAAAAATAGGAGAGCCAAGGATTCCCTAAAACACAACTTTGATGACAAAGATGATATCCAAAGCAATGAATATAATCCAGCACCAACAGAAAACCACTAGCCCTAGGCTGGTTCCATATCACAGACCAATCCACCTTAAATACCACAGAGTTAGCTGCCAACCATTTCCAACTTGCCTTCCTATGCCTAAATGGAGAAGGAGACCACACACTACCCCAAACTATCTGCATCCAGCAGTCCCAGACCATCTCAATAGGCTAAGCCTCCACCTCAATAGGAAGCAGAGAAGAAGAAATATGAGGCTAAGAGGGACTCCACCACCAAGAAGTCATAGAAAGAAACCCCACCTCAATAGGGGTATGATCCACCTCAATAGGAGTAATACACTAAAGGGAAGAGCCAAATAGGGAGCCAACCCTGCAATAAAAATCTTCCAAGAGAAGGGGGTGGATAGGATCGGTCGAGATTAAAACAAAAGAGTTAAAAAATCCCACAAACCCTTCTGCCTCTTAGCAAAAACAACAACATAAATAAACTGCCCTCTGAATAAAATCACTATTTTGTTCCAGGACATATTTATAACAAAAAATCTGCCCCCTTGACTACAGAGAGGGTAGTAAAAACAAGGATGGTAACCATCAGAGTAGTGGGGAGACCACACATAGTAGGACCTCTCACACCTAAAAGCTACCAAGGGCCTTTGATCTCCAACTCCAAGCACACAATGAGGAAGGAACCTCTACCTCCCAAATCCAACAAAGCAGCCAAGGAATCCTTCCCCGCGGAAAGCTATGTTACCATCACCATCATCTCCATCACCCTCTCCATCCACCTCCTCATCCTCTGCGTCACCTCCTAAAACCCTTACTCCCGCCCGTGCTCTCCCACCCGCGCTCTCCATTTGGTTTGCATGCGAATGTTGCTTTACGTTTGGTATGTTATGGCATATCTTATACTACATATTTCATAGTATGTTGCCATCAATGCCAAAGGGAGATATTGATGAACTATAACTGATTGAATGTTTGAAGATGATAAGTTGATGATCATCGAGATGAAAAAGTGAATGCAAGACATTAAATCAGTTAATGTAGTGTATTTTCATTGATGTCAACTTGATATGGTTTGATTGATAATATACATATTGGTCATAACCTTGAAGATCTAAAGAGACAAATTTTATGTTATCGGTAAAACATAAAAGTTTTGTATAGACCGAGTTACAGTGAACATCGATGGAGAGTGAACCCTGAGAAATTCACAGTGTAAACCGAGCACAATAATAACCGAGTAGTTCATAGTGTATACCGATCACTACAGTAAACTAAATTTTTTACCGAGCATAACTAGAGTTGATGACCGAACAAAACTGAAGTTAAAGAATGAAAAAAATTTCTTAACTGGCAAGATCTATATTTAGAGATTGAATGATTTATTTCTTTATTTTCAACAATCAATTAAAATAAAGCATGGAAGAAGATTTAAAGCATGTTTTATTCATAGCTATCATGGAGAGATTTGTGGAATAAAACTAAATCAGAGCTTTACAGGATAAATCAAAGCATGGAGAGTTTTACAGATCAAGAAGTGAGCTACGACAAAACAAGGAGATTGAGAGGCTAATCATGTCTATATAAAGAGAAAAGGAATTCATTATGACAGAGAGGAATGCTGAATATATTCATGTGAAGATTGAATTATTCATGTAGATCTGATCATACAGGTTGAAGAACAGAGCCAAGGGATCATGCAGACACTGAGCAAAAGAGGACAGAGCATTCACTGAGCAGAAGAAATAATGAGAGAAAAGGAACTGAAGTGAACATTGATCAAAGAGGTATTATTAAACTAACAATAGATCTGAATATCTACAAGTTAAAGTTGTATTTTGAACAGATCATTTACTGTATCAGTTTAACCATTGACTAAAAAAATCTCTTCACTAAGTGAGATTTAATAGTCTGTATTGTATTGAGATACTCAAGAGTATCAAAATGTTTTCTTGTTGATAACATAGTGAGTGCTAGGTCAAAAGACAAAATATTAGTTTTAAATCCTCTAACAAGGTCACACTTAACAGTGTGTATTGTAACATTTAATAGGGTTGGCTCTTCACCGAGCTCACTTCAGAAGAGTGAAAATATTTTGGGTTACCGGTCCGAGGTGGTTTTTCCCTTAGCAGGGTTTCCACATTAAAATCTATGTGTCAAATGTGTATATGTTTCATTGAATTGACATTTTTCTTTACACATTATTGAAACTAGATTGGTCGGTTAACACTAAGTTTATTTACTGCTATTCTGTAAAGTCTAGAAAATATAAACAATATATCTTACCGAGCAACTTATATTTGTTAAGTTTATTTAAGGCATACATCTTGATGGACTGAAAGATAACTAGAGGGTATTATATTTGAGAGATAAGTTTTTGGTTGGATTTTTGGACTTATTTTTAAGGCCAATGATTCACTCCCCCTCTCAGTTATTCTAACAAATTGGATAGAAGCAAAATGTTATATTATTATGTTCTTTTATTGAGGATTTTGCACTTATTTTGATAATGTTACTAATATTATTGTCACAAACGGATGTTTTGAGAAAGGGTAAAGCACTTGCTATACCCCAGGATACATGTACGAAGGTGGAATGCACAATATCATTATAGGAGGAGATCACAACATTTCCAAATCCTGCCAAGGCAATAGAAAAGGCCCTTAGAAGAATTAATAAAGAAGTTGTTTCTTTCACATTTGTACAACCTCAAACTCCTGAGATAGATGAGAGGGCAAAATATTAGATGGAGAAGCACAAAACTTCAAAGTAAGTATTAATGAAATATTTAATTACTAAAAAAGTTCAATAATGGTTTATATTTTATACTCTTATATGTCATGGACTAAAATATGTAAGTGTTGTTATTACATAATTATTTGCGTCATCCTCATCAACCTATGCCTGACCTTGATTAGGGCATTTTAGGTAGTTCAGGTAAAATAATTTTAGTGGGAAAGGATGCAATTATTAATGTTTTTTTTACCATTTTATAAATGTATGCAAGTACTAATGTATTTAAAACAATAAATCTCTTGGAATTTTTTTTCTTTTGGGTCAGCATTAGCTAAAACATTCTAAAGTAAAGTTTTTTTATTCACCACTCTTTTTTGGAAAAATATTTAATGTTTTGTATATTGAATGTATTATTCTTCAAGTCCTGTCAATAAACAAGTGCAAATTCCTCCTCCTTTGAGGTCAAACCACGATGTATTTCTAAATGCAATATCATCAATGCGTAGCATGCATACATCCACTCCTGCACATGCCAGAGTTGGTAGATCCCTCTTCTTCTCTCTTCTATTATGTGTTTATTTATCTTCAAGTGTTCTTTCTTGGGGGCATTTCATAGTAGATTGATTTTTTACTATCAGAGATGCATCTCATCAAGATCCTACTACTGATGAAAACATATCGCCATTTCCTGGTTCTTCCTGTGTTACTAGTATAGGATTGTTGAAGATGAATTTGGTGTTCAGTGAGGAAGAAATGCTTCCTTTAAAAATATAGAAGGTTCGAGGTACTTTAAACTCATTATTATATATAGTCTAATTTCAATTTACTTATTAATCACTAATTTCTGGACTAATGATTCCATGATTTTTTTTGTAGGAAACAAATTTAAAAAAAAAAAAAAAAAGATTAGCTTACATTGCAGATATTTGGGCCCACCATATAAAAAAGGTGGAACATCATATGTGAAATAACCCTATTTTACTATTTTCATTTCATATCATTGCTAGAATAGTTTTCCTTTCATCCATTTCTTGAAGTATAATAAACGTACCTTCAGTTCATTTTAGAATCTAACAAGTTTGTTTTTTCTTAAAATGTGGAATGACCAAGAAAAAAACCTAAAAGATGAGCTCATAGAGCATTTGGTTGAGCTCTTTGGAGATAAATTTTTTGAAAAGAAAAGGTCCTTGAGAAAGATGGCCAATATATCAAGTATCTGAGGGGCTAGTACAAAACACATTTAGAGAATAACCAAAGGTATGAGCGTCCGCCCATGATTCCAGAGCTGGAATGGAGGGACCTCATTTTGGATGTGAAGGAGAAAATTGATAGGAAAAAAGGAAATACACCACTAGATGCCAGAAGAAGGTATGTGATACTATTTGGAATGTAATTATGTACTACTTATTGATCTTTATATTTATATAATCTAAGATATTTCAAACTTTTCATAGACTGGTGGACACACCAAAGGAAACTAAGGCCAGACTCGAAAAACACAACCAACACAAACTCAACTCTGGTGGTTATATGAAAATTTTTGTATGACTTGTAAGTAACGGTAAATCAAATATAGAATAAAAAATATTTATAAATTGCAAAAAATTTTGTTTAATCTAACAATACAATAAAAATTCATGATATTAAGAAAAAATGCAGGGCTCTGAATTCAATGTGGAATCCATGGAAGATGAAAAAATAATTGTCTTCCAACATGGCTATGTGGCCATCGCTGAATGCCTATGAGAGTCAAGTATCCATACACAAGATTCTAGTGCATCGGTCACACATGTAAATAGGCCAAATGAAAATTATTTTTACAAGTTGAATACTTGAGCAATAATCTATTAATTTGATGTTACTTTCCAACATAAAATGAATTATTTTTGTTATAAATAAACAAGAAATGATAACAATGCGCATGATATTGCAATGCATCTTACTAATCCTGCAACATAACCTACACATGATGAAGGCCCTATTTTGCATCCAAGTGGTGAAGGTATTTATTTTCTATTCCATTTTTTAATGTAATATTGATACAATTAAACATCTTAAATTGAAATTTTTGTAACCTTTTTTGTTTATATTTTAGAGCATGTAGACCATGGTGACCAAGTGCAACATGATCTCGGTAGGAAACATCAAGAACGTGATGTGCCTCCATTAGGTAAAGAGGACCACTATTATTCATGTAAACAAATTTAATTAAAATTAGTGTACTGATTAATGTAATTAAAATTCGTATTTCAACTCCAGAGGATTTAGAGGGTATTCACCCTTTTGAGGCTGAGGCTAGACAACATGATATGGTAGATGATGTTGCCCCACCAGGTAAAGAAAATCCTGGTTATGTTCTTTTAATTAATGAAATACTTGGAAAAATAGTAAAAAATGTTTTGAATTTAACATGTATCTTTGTTATTGTAGAGGACCCCCCTTCGCATCATCTTCCTCATCATGAGTACAAGAAAAAGAACACACTAAGATTAGTAGCATAAGAGAGAGGAAGGGATGCAGAATTTGATGTTCCACTTAGTCTTTTCTAAAAATTAAATAAAAATAAATGAATATAATCGACCTTATTTGATAATGAGTTAATTTTACATGTTATTAATGGATGAATGAATGTTATATTTTATTAATGGATGAATGAATCACTAATACATTTGAGGTCAATTTTTGATCTTTAATTGGTTGAATTTTCTACCAAGATTGGTCGAATGATCCACAAATGGTCTTGTCGCTATTTTTCTAGTCAAAATTTTGACACATTGTTGTTAAGGTCGAATGTTCTACGCCAATCTTGGTCGAAATTGACATCCTGCAATTGGCAAGTTTATTCGATGAATTTTTGACCAATGTTGGTCAAAATGTTTGGGCCATCTGACCAGGATGCCAAACCCACGACGCTAAATTCTGACACAAAATGGTCGTTATGTAGACTAGTCTTGGTGAGGGTTTTGACCAAAGTTTGTCAAAATTTTGACCAATATGGAATGTTAAAAAAAACACCCGAAGATAAATATCCAGAGTAATCACCAATGGTATCCTGGTCAGTGATTAGTCTAGATATTTATCTCTATGTGTTACTTTGCATTAATATATATGGATATGTATTTTTTTATGTTACTTTACTATTAGCATAATGGTTTGTTATGAACTTATTTGACACTGGTTACTAGCTGTTAAATGAGGAAACTGCAAACATTTTAATAGATTTTCATAATTAAACAAGAGCTCTACAGAGCTATAGTCCCACCTTGTGCAACAAAGGATAAGTATAAAGCATTGCAGGATTTATTTGAAGAAAAGAAAATCCAATAAACACATTTTTCTATATGGTAAAAATATAAGTGATGATTACAAATTTGATATTGAACATTGTGCTCAGTAAATGTTCTGACATTGTTCGCTACACAATGCAAATCTTGACTATTTTTCAGTTGCTGATTTGAAAAGCTAATGAAATGAAACCAACATGGTTAACATAATTAAAACATTAGTCTTCTAGCATAGAGTTGAAGAGGATGTCAACGCAGGAAGCCAGTCTTTGTGCATAGATGAAAAAGTAAAACTGTTCCAAATGATACATGTTGCAAACAATAACTATTACAAAATTTCACAAAACTTAACGTACATATTGTAACCATTGTTGAATCTTGCTGCAGATATTGTCATAAAAATTTAGAGAATTAATTATTACATCTTGTAATTTGGAGAGAGAAAGAATATTTTCTATGAGGAAATTGAAACCTAACATGGAAATATTTGATGAAGTTGTCCAACAAACTAATGTATGTCCGAAAATATGAACTTATATAAACAAAGTCTAAAGAGAAACTACAAATGAAGAAAATAAAGAAAGGGAACCAAACAACAAATGAAAGAAAGAAACAAAGATGAAGATCAAAATTCAATCATTTAAGTGCACAAGGTGTTGTCCATTGACTGAAAACCATCAATTTGTTTTAATCTAAGTTTTTGTACTAGATTGTGTTATTTCCCAAGCCAATGATGATAACCACTATATAGACTATTTTACAATCATCTGTTTTTGGTTACTTTGCATATTATTATAGTTTATAAACTTTTTTTGCCTTATGAAGAAATCAATGGTCTCCACTGATTATCTGGTTTCTATACTCAGTTAAAGTTTGGGGATTGAAAATGTGAAAGTCAATGGAAATGCAAGAAACAAGGTTTAAAGAGAAGAAATTCAGCAATAATAGATGGTTAAAGGTAGAGAAATCTAAAGTATTTTCAGTACTTGGACAATGCACATGAAGTAGATCACTCATGCCAAATAAATCAGCATCAGTGATCAATGATCAATGATGTGAGGATAAATTTCACAATTTATCAAAATTTAAACTAAGAATACGCTGGGAACAATTTTCCAGTACAATAAACATTTAATGGTAGACACACCAGTGAATCAATGATAAATGCATGCAATGCTGTTATAAATAAAATATTCAAAATTTCCAAACAAAAGTTTTTTACATAACAAAGGTAAAGTAAATATCAATGAAAAATTACATCATATTGATACAGATCCTTCTCAGACAGGTGCGCAAAAAATTGATTAGCCTTGACAATAGACCTTGCACCACTTTTCCCCATTCCTGCACACAATGTGGATCACATTTCCTTGCTTGACAATGGTGCTATTATAGCTGTTACAATCTAAGTTTTGACCAAATTTTTTCTATTACTAAGGAAAAGTATCATCTGAAGTTGACAATCTAATAGCAATACTACAAATCATTTTTCCCAATTATGAGTGCTAACATTATTAAAAACTGAAAAAATCAGGATTGTTAAATGATTTAGCATTCACAAAATTATGGCTTAAAATCCTTCTGATGTCTTATCCATGCTCTTTGAGTCTATTGTTAAAGACCCTTTTATTATCATCCTAGCAGATGCATTCACAATATTATGAAAATAGACTAACCAACCTTTAAAGTTTCCAAATGTTACCAAAGTTGAATGCATAAACTTCACACACAATTCAAATGCAGAAATTCTTCTATAATTTGTTTCAAAACAATTAATCATGTTCACCTCACTTACACTGCCATATTTTTCTTCTTTGTACTATTTAATTTTTAATATATGAGTTGTATTCGATAGTAAGGACATTGGTTGTCAAATTCCAGACCTAACAAATCATTCTGGTACTGACCCTGTTAAATTGTGAAAGATACCCATTTTAGATAAATTCATAAAATCTTTCTTACTAATTATTGCAGCTTATAAGACAACACATATATGTAGGGATTCCATTTTTTTAAAAGTGTAAATTTTCTTCAATGAGAAATTATACCTAATAATAATGTTAGGGAAGATTTCCTTACCTGCAATGCCCAGTAGTGGAAACTGATGTAAGACATGGGATATCACCACACGGGCTTTGGAATATCCTTTGGAAGCCTGAAATACCCTGATACCAGCATGAAAATTCCATGAAATAAACAAAAAAATAAATAAACAAATACTCAAAGTAGATGCAAACAAGAATTTTAGCAAGACTTAAATGGTTGGACATAAAACTTTCAAGAATTAGAATTAAGCATTAAAAGAGTTGCTTTTTACAATGAATGTAATGTGAAGAAGATATTCTATAACTACAGATAGTTCTATGATGATGCATTGATGATCTGAAGAAGTCATTTCTAAGTGTAATTTCATTCCTAACTGGATAAGAAAATTGTGAAAATTCATTTTCTTTTGGGTCTTGCAAGTTTTATAAGTTGGTATATTTTAGAAAATTCATTAATGTAACTGGATAGTGGAGTAGACTAAATCTTTGGAGAATATTTAATATGGATTTGGAGACCAATCAATGCACATACTCAATGCATCTCAGAGAAAAACCCAAAGCAGTAGAATACATTCACAATTCCAACCCACTACTAATAAATGCCTAAATATTATTTTGTTAAGTGGGTCTTATTGCCTTATGATATTACAATATACAAGTGAGAAAATTTCATTATCATAATGGCTACTTATGAATCCATCTTGAGATGACCTAAAACACGTAGGTGAATATTAAATTTAAAAGATAAATTTACTTGCATGCTTGAAAACACTCAGTTTGGACTTTGGAGTGCCTTGCATCCGAGTCAAGGGAAAGAAGAAATTTATCATGCAAATCCTTTGTTAAACTAGGAAGTGGCTCTTGAACTATATAGGGGGTAATAATTGACAAGAGGACAGAAAGAAAGAAACTTATACAAGAGTGGTTAAATGGAAAGTTAGGGGAGGAGCTGGCTTGTACAAAAGACCTACATGAAAGATCTTAGGGATCTTTCAAAAGGAGATAAATGTTCTCCCTGACTTAAGAAAACGTGTTTACAAGTGTTTTTGTCTGACAATTCCTTTGAATAATCGGCAACCAGGTGAATACAGAAAGAAATTGTGAGTCTTTTGTGCATAATATTGCATTTAATACTATTATATATGCTCACTGGACAACAACTAGTTAGGCATCTAAAATCATAGTCTTTTTAGCGAATGACGTAATAAAGTAGTACTGAGCTTCCTCCCAAAGAATGCAAGTTGAGATCTCATATCTCAGATCCCAGGGTTACAAAGTAAGAGAATAAAGTTAAAGGACATGTCTATGAAAACAAACTCCAATATATATAAGAGAAGGAATAGTAACTATTATAAGAAATTTGTTGTGATGGTTATTGTGGTGAATGGCTCAGAAGCAGTAAATATGGGGACTAGATAAATATGGCCACTGAAATGAATGATCAACATAGAATGAGATTCTACACATGCTATCTTGAATAAAAGATCCTTCAGATCCATTGAATTTTGAATGAATCTTAAGCTTTACACGGAAGGATTGGCAGGCTTCAAAAGGCCACATTTTCTGATAGTCAGCTCTTTGCCTGCATAGCCATCTCTTCTTCAAGTAGTTGTATGCACAACTCTTGGGGATTTCTTCTCTTGATATATTGCACCCATTATTGTATTATCAATCTGATTCTGCACATACTGCTTTTTATCAGCAACCTTTTTCTTTTAACATCTTTATATTTAGATAGAACCTTAGTTTGCTTGTTAGTAAAGCTTTCCATCTCCAATTTTAAAAATTTCATAACTTAATTGGGAGCATTAAGTTCCATAATCTCATCTTATAGTCAATGGATGGAAAAGGTAGAAGCATCCTTAAGAATGGAAGATGACCTTGAATTTTGTCAAGAAAGTTCATCAAGGCTAAGCAATTCATCATGACTTCCTGAAGCTCACAATTTTTTACCTTTATTTATTTAAGGTTGTACTATGACAAATATTAAAAAAATGTATACAATTGTGCTTTTTATAGATTGAGAATGCTCATTTTTGTTTTTCAATGAATTGGTTAATACTTAATAGTAAATAGTGAATACCTTATCTCTTATTTAATGCATCCTACCTAGTGCCACCAAGCTTAGAGTATTGTTTGACTTATAAACTATGTTGGATGCTTTATTTAGATTAGCAACTCCGGTAATATTGGACTAAGCCTGCTCTTAAAAGTCCATGGAGCATGGCACCATATTTTGTCATTGCCATAGGTCCAAAATTTAAAGCAAGATTGGAGTAATGTTAAATAGGTAAGAAATTATTGATACAAATACCCTTCTAAGTTCTGGATACTTATCCTCCCTAGCACATTCAATTCTCTTTTTTGATATTTTAGTACTTTTTCTATTGTCATTTTTTTCAAATTTTATCTTTTCCAATTTTAAACATGCTTGAGTGGAGGAACTTGAGTAATGGAGACTATGTTGTCTCCTGTATTTATGGATGAAATTGATGTGCAAATAATTTCACTGTTGCATCCTTTCTTGAAGCATTAGATGATGCTATTGCAAAGAATCAAGAAAAAAGTAGTACAATTGATTCATTACATGTTTCTATTGAGGAAACAAGGCAAGAGGACAATAAAGACATTGATTATAACCACCAGAAACAAATTACTAAACAAGATTCAATGGATTAAGGTCACTAGCAAAAATGATCACTATTTTTTTGTTTTCTCTGAATATTTTTCCCTATCCCCTCGCTCTTCATCCTTACCTCTAGTTCTTCCTGTTATATTTTATCAGGAAGAGGGCATGGAATTCACTTAAGAATGGCTCTTATTTGTACTCATTTGTATTTTAAATCTAATTCATTATCTCATTAAAGATCTATTGCAAGATTTTTTGGGTTTCTTGTAGCCACAAACATTTCTGCTTGTCAAATTTTTGTGTTGACTAATTAGTGAATCAAATTACTTTGGTTATTTAGAATACAAGATTGAACGCTAATTTCTATTATATTTAGTTTACGTCTGAGGTACATATAGATGTATGCTATGACTATCTGAATGCTTCTTTCTTAAAAAAATATTTGGATGTTTTGTGCCTTGGCAAGTA
The DNA here is from genome assembly GCA_018584345.1 of Thuja plicata. Classification (NCBI taxonomy): domain Eukaryota; kingdom Viridiplantae; phylum Streptophyta; class Pinopsida; order Cupressales; family Cupressaceae; genus Thuja; species Thuja plicata. Next base: position 2,096,968 of record MU223536.1, read on the forward strand.
GGGTGTCTTTATCCCAAATTATTTTTATATTGTTTCAAGATGAATGTGCAGTTCATCTGGGTTCAAGCTAAAGATGACAATTTAGTGTATGGTAAGATATATAACTCTCATTCATGGATTGAAATACTAATTTCCTTAACTTATTACATTTATAGACATGAAAACTGAACTGGGAAACAACTAACTCTAGCTTTTGTCAAGATCATAATTGAGTATTTGCAGGGTAGAAGATGTGCATAGAGGGTAGATTTTTGTTAGCATGCAATTTCTTTAATTCTTAAGAGTATTATCACTTTTGGAAAGTTTCCTTCTAGAATTGAATAATTAATCTCTTATATTTTATGTAGTTACATTATGAGTTCAATAGACACATATCCATCCTATATAACAAATTCAATATAGATGCCTTGAGATTGGTTTCGACGACATCTTTTAGATAAATGTATTGAAGATAGATTTTCTAGATTATTATTTTGATGTTGGCTATTTAATAGTTTTTTGTTAACATGCTTAGGAAATCACACTCCACCCCGTACTGTTATTGAAGGTTACACCTATCAGTGGAATAAGCCATTTTACAATTTGATGACAACAATATTCTCTAGTTTGCGTATAAAGTTATGGATTGGGAAACTCAAATTGAACTAAAAGTTCTTGTTTTGATGGTGGGAAATAGGTTAGTGGGGTACTGGTGGAAATTTTGTAAATGCCATTTATGTTTAGGAGACATAAAATGAAGAAGAGGGGCCAATGGATAGGTCACTAATGCAATGTTCTTCAGGCCTTGAGGTGTTATACAAAGGCTTTGAATGTGGTCTTAGCAAAAGGATATGAAAGGGTCCCCAAGGACAAATTGGAGGGTGATAGGGAGTTACTTAGATACCTCTATGAGTTGTCTTGAAATCTTCTTAGGTCACTCCTAGGACCCTTAGGGCTTCCTCAATCTACCCTCCAAATCTTGGAAAGATTCAATTCTTTCCCTCTCCTAAGAATCTTCCTATCTTATTAGGTTTCCATCCTTTGTTCTTTGCAAGAACCCCTTTCAACTATACCTCCCAAGCCCCAATGATTGTTTTGGATTTCAAGAGGGCCAAGGATTCATTCAAATTTAATCTTGAATCCCAACATGGGTCTTAAGTCTCCAATTCAGATTATTTCTCCATCGCTTGCCAATTTCCTATCTTTTAGGCCTTGTAGCCTTTTTCCCCAATTAGGCCTCCTAAAAAGTAAGAATGCACATTTTCAGTGACAAATCCTCAAAGGACCCCCAAATTTATTTTGGAATTTTTCACATACCACTCAAGACCTTCAATATTTTGGTGGTCTCAAGTCTCAACCCTATCCGTACACCCTGTTTTAGAAATAGGGCTTTTCCAATCTAAAACAGGGCTTTTCCAAGCTTTCTAGACCAGTTCTTGGTCTTTGGTCTCAAAAATTGGTGACTTGGTTTCTTGGGAACTCCTCCTCATTCTTGAGTACCTAACCAACATATATAATTTCATCCAAGGCCTTCTTGGCTCATGAAAACATCCCTCCTGCATTTACCAAACACTTCTTCTTGGTCTTCCTAGCCGGGCTACAACCACAGCTCGCCTAGGGAAAGACCTTAAAAATAGGTGCACACACTTCCAGAGCTCCTCCTTCTAGATTATTGAAGCTCCATGTACCTAGTCTCCATTCCCTTGTGGCTGTACAAAACCAATGGTGGGAAATGGAGTTAGGTCCGCATCTTTTCCTCTCAGTCAGAACTAGACAACAAACTGTCTAAAGCAAACTAATTTACAAAAAGCAAAAGAAAAGTAATTATAGAGAAAAATAACTATTGGAATCACTTTAAAAAATGCCCAAAAATTTCCTCAAATGATAATATTACTAAATCTAATCCATGCACAACAAGAAAAACACAAATTTCTTTAATTCTTCTACTCTGTCATTCAAAACTCCTTGGCTCCAAAACCAAAAACCCGTACAATGACTTCCAACCCTTCAAATTAGGGTTTTACTTCCTTATATCCCCTCAACACATGTGCCTAACTCCTTGGATGGGTTCAAAACAACTTAAACATTGAAACCCTTAAGACAACCACAAATGTTGTCGGCAACTTTTAAAAGTTGCTAATGTTGTATAACAACATTTTGACATCTTTTACACATTTGCAGATTTCAAGTGTTTTAACACTAATTTGACCTAAATAACCCTAGTTAGACCTCTTAGGGTATCATAGTACCCTAAAGACATGAAAAACATCAACTTTCCACTTGACCACATTATCAAGTACAATGTCATTAATGAGCCAAAATGAACTACTTTGACCTAACAGAAAGCACAATTAAACACTAACTCAAAACAAACTTGGTCCACATGACCTTATATACTTACAATGCCCTTCAAGAGGGTCTTAAATACCTTCACACACCCAAAAAAACATGAGACCACCAATCTGACTGGCCTCTTTAAGGGTGCTCCTGCACCATACTACCAAGGCTAAGAACTTAAGTCACCTCTGGTGATAGGAGCTTAGGATCAACTCCCTGCTTCTTGAACTCATTCTCAGCCACCTAAGTAGCTTCAGCCTCTAATTTACCTTCCCACTGAATGAGATGCTCCATGTAAGTTCCCTGTTTAGTCTTTTTCTTCACTCTAGAGTGCAAAATCTTCACAGCTATTGGTGTTGGTGTAGGTGAAATTTGAACATCTTTTGTTATTTCCTTACTGTCTGATTGGGAATCAGTTTGTACTATTGTAGGCCCTTTATACATCACCAAATATTGCACATTAAAGATAGGTTATAATGCCAAATCTTATGGCAAGTCTATTTTATAAGCATTCTACCCATATTTTGCAAGAGTATTGCAAGGACCTATCCTCCTCATTTGAAGTTTGGTGGGGAATCCCTTCTGCAATCTAGATTTTTTAAGGTGTACCATTACAAGATCTCCCATAGAAAACTAAATATCTCTTCTTCCTTCATCAACTTTGGCTTTTAGTCTTTGTGTAGCCTCTTGGAGCTACTTCTTCACTTGGTCATGAACCTCCTTCATTGATTGAGTGAAGTCTTCTACATATGCACTCTTACCTTCCTCATGTGCCAAGTGTCTTAATTCCAACACACCTCTAGGGTGTAGCCCATAAACTAATTCAAAGGGCCTTTTTCCTTGTTTTCCTATTAACACTATCATTGTAGGCATATTTTGCCTGTGGTAACAACTGATCCCACATCACTCCATACTCCTTTGTCAAGCATCTAAGGAGATTTCCTAGCACTCTATTAATAACTTTAGTATGACCATCAGTTTGGGGATGGTAGGCTGACCCAAATGATAGGTTAGTTCCTAACCTTGTCCACAAGGTCTTCCAAAAATGACCCATAAATTTTACATCTCTGTCAGATACTATGCTGATGGGTAAGCCATGAATCCAGACCACTTCCTTAAAGAAAAAATGTGCAATATGATTGGCATCATGGGTGGTTTTGCAAGCAGTGAAATGGCTCATCTTACTAAACCTATCTACCACCACAAATATGCTATCTAAACCAGTCTTGGTCCTCGGCAACCCAACCACAAAATCCATACTAATACATTCCCAAGGCCTATTAGGAATGGGTAGAGGTTGGTACAAACCCACATTAGAAGAGGTACCCTTAGCTTTCTGACATACCAAGCATTGTTATACATACTTTCTAATTTCCTTCTGCATCTTAGGCCAATAATAGAACCTTTGTACTAGTTCTAGTGTTTTTTTTAGGCCAAAATGGCCACATAAACTCCCATTGTGCTTCTCTTGTATCACATTCTCCCTCATAGATCCCTTAGGGATACATAGCTGTCCTCCTCTGAATAAGAGATCATTCTGAATGGTATAGTTTGCAAATTGACTATGGAAATGGTTTTTGAAATCTTTACATACCTTGTATGCTTTCAAGAACTCTTCATCTCCTTCATAGAGCTCTTCGAAGCTCTCCAAACCTATACTTTGTAGCTGCACCTCTTGGACTGTCAAGAGTCTCCTACTTAAAGCATCAGCCACTTTATTCAACTTCCCTTTCTTGTGCTTAATAGTGAAGGTATAGGCCTACAAATATTCCATCCATTTGAGATGTCTATTGCTCAACTTCTCCTGAGAATTGATAAAACTCAAAGCTTTATTGTCAGTATAAACCACAAAT
>MU223536.1:2123011-2144266 GCA_018584345.1 Thuja plicata
CAATTGTTTTTAATATATATAGCTTGTAAAAATGCAAGTCTAGAGGTCCAAGATAATATGCAGCTAGTAATTAGTTTTCAGTGAGTTATGATGATTCCACAATGTTAGAAATTAAAATAGAACTACTGTTGAGCTTTCCTATATAAGTTTTACGTAGAAGTCTCCATGTATAAAGTGTACTTTAGTGGTCAAGATTATTAGTTGATCTATGCCACAATGCAAAACAACATTCTCAAATTTATATCAAATGGCTCTAGTATATTAGTAAGCACTAAAGCATAAATAGTAAGAATAAAAAAAAACCTGAATGGGGCTATAATGTGATGAAATAGAGAAATCTCTGCTTGTAGAAGGTGAGAATAGTTGTAATTGAAAAATTATAGGCTTGGATGAAGCTGATATGTATATGCACAGTAGTAATTGAGCCTCTACGAGGCTTCAAATAAATAAGAATAGTGCGTTGCAAGTCTTAGGAGGCTACATACTAACAACACAATGAATTGCAAGAATTTATATTGCTGTAGTAATGCAAAATAATGAAAGTCTAGTGATTTGGGGATACCAATGTGCAAGGGAAGTGATGAATAACATTGGAGGGAATTATCCAATTGCCTTCAATTGTGTTCTCTACCACAGGATTATCTTATTCCATGGGAGCGTTATCGTCAGCTTGGATATTCACTCCTCCATGTTCCTCCAGTTGGAAATCCACATTCACCAATGGACAAAAATTGTGCCCCCCCCCCTTCAACGTGACCATGTTTCCTACAATGAATCTGGGCTGTTGTGATTAGAATTCTTTGATTCTTTAATCCCTTACAATTTTTGCAAGGAAAATTACATTTATCAACTTTTCTTTGGAACCAAGACCACAATCTAGCAATTGTCTCATTATTTTGATCTGGGTTCATATTGCCAGGTGTGGACTTTCTTCACAGGCAATTATTCAGGCTATAAATATACAAAATGTAAAAATACAAGCATTAGTAGTACCTTGTATATAATAAAAAATAATAAAATGTTACAAGATTATTCCAATTGATGGATCTGAAACTGAAAATTCAACAAACCAGTTTTATATTAACTAAACAAAACTCAAGGAATCCAAGTCAACTATGTTTTAGAAAGAAAAAATGTATTAAAGACATAAATATACAGTTGTTAAGGTTTGTCTGAATATAAATAAAAGTCCAAGGCTGGATAGCTGGCATAACATTATGATAAATGGATTGCAAAGCATATGGCCCTGCTGGTTTATATCATTCATGCTTCTGGTAGCCATGATTGCACCTATTGGTACAACTCCAACCCCTTTGTGTTTCTCTATCAGTTTGTCATAGATTTTCATAATATATGTCTTTATATTTCTTTTTCTGCATTGTTTTTTAATTTTGATTGTATCTATTAATCTTCTATGATCTATTATCAGAATGTTAGAGAATTCAAGAGAAAGAAGATGCAATAAATAAATACAATCAAATTCGGAAACAACACAAAGAGATATACTATTTGCAATAATTTGTGGGATTGATTGTGTTTGAATTTCTGGGATTACAAGATATATATAGTTTGTAAAAACTAATATCTCTAATATATTTTACTTTTTATAGTATCTCTAATTTTGATTGTATTTATTTTTTATTTATTTACATCAACATTTTAGATCATATTGGATAATCTATCATCATCTGAATGGTAGAGATTTTGTATAATCATATAATCAAATTCTAAAACAATTCAATAATAACTCTAATATATCTCAGAGCTGTATCTTTTTGATTGTGTTGCAAAAGGATCAATGCATATTTAACATTTGGGTTCTGAAGAATTGGTAGATCAAAATTATGAATCCTCATTGCCCATTTTACATTTGGACTATGAGGAGAAAATTAATCATGTCAAGTGCATAAAATTGTTATTGTTTGGGGACTTTTCACACAGGAAATTGAAGGGCAGTGTGAAAGCAGTTAGGAGAAGTACATCACCACCACCCCCTACTTCAAATAAATCCCAAACTAGTATGGCTAGTAAAACATGATGCCCATTGTTTGAAGATCTCTTCTTTGTACTTGTTTGAAGATCATCATGGGATTTAAGCTTGTGATTACATATTTGGTTTTCTTGGCTGCAGATTGATAGAGTTTAAAGGAGGCATAATGTATTTAAGGGGTATATCTATGGGAGGACAAGTCCTAAGAATTAAATTATATAATTTATTGTATAATATAATTTTATTTCTTATTTATCATAACACAGATGGAAACTATGCCTTAAAATAAAACATTTTTATATGAACACAAAACATACAATTACAAACACAATTTTACTATGTTGAATCATGGAAATATATACACTTCAATATCTTATTGAATCTTCCTATATGTGGAATTTCTTGTTCCTAAAACTATAATCCTCCTCCCACTTCAATTTTTTTCTAACATAAAGATGAAATTCTTGGCAGGATCCTAAAGATGGGAACTGGTGGATGGAGTATGAAAACAACACATTGGTTGGGTACTAACCTTTTGAACTATTTACTCTTCTTGCAGATCATCCAACCATGGTGCAATTGGGAGGCGAGGTGGTAAATACAGAGCTGAGAGGAAAGCATACTTCCACTCATATGGGAAGTGATCATTTTCCAAATGAAGGATTTGCTAGAGCAAGTTGCATTCAGAATATAGAGTTAGTGGTGCTAATAATAGCTTGAGACCTATTGGTGCCATGTCTACTATGATAGACCACACCAACTATTACAATATGAATTTTACCTATAACATTGATTGGGGTAACCATTTCTATTTTGGTGGAACATGGAACAACTTTGGGAGCAACTTAGGTTGTCCTTAGTAAACAACCAGTCTACTTTTGGAGGGAGAATTCCCTAAAGATGAATGACATGGTTCACTATAAAGGATTCAATACCTTATATTGAGTTTATGAATCAAAAGCTTCCACAACTAGGTAGTCTACTAATTAGTTTATCTTTGGAAGGACTGTATCTGCATATTATTATGTCTCATTTCTTTTGCACCAGTCCATTCTTCATAGAGAATTTCACTTTGTCCTCTTCTTTGATATATTAATTTCCCCATTCCATAAAATATAAAAATAAAATAGCTTATAGATAAGTTACTGAATCAGGTGATTTCAAGAATGAAACATATTAGAATTGGATTCCAAAATGAATTTGTTGTGATGCATTATGATTCATGTTTTTATATGCAAAAATGTTTAGTGATTCTAGTTTGATCTTTTGATATTCTTAAGATTGGTTTATAGAAAAATGGTTTATTGTATGTTTTTTCCTTTTTCTTTTTAATGCATAGATATTGATTAAAAGAAAAGAATGTATAAATCAATTTGAAAGAGGCAACCAAGCAAGTCTAGGAGATGCAACTAGGATAAAAAATTAAGAACCATTATAGAGAGACAAAATGTACCATATGTATTGATTATATATGATATAGGAAGGTAACCTTCTTTCCTTTTCTTTGAAACATGGAAATTTGAACTCCAACTTGATCTATTATAGAGGGGACTTCCAATAAAATCAATGTTGAAGGGTTGCAGAATTCCTAACTGAGATACAAAGAAGAAGATCCAAGCTGCAGAAGAAAAAATAGATTTAGTTTGTGGACGCCTTTTGTTTTGGGTTTTGCATGCCTTTTTTGTTTGTTGACTATCCATGGGTCCCATAGTAGAGTTATTACAAAATTTCATTCATTCAAGAGTGTTAAAGTTTAAGCCAGACAAAAAAACATCCTGATGGTATCATATTTGATGACATGGCCCTGAAACCTTAGTTATAAGTAGGGTACTTGCTAAGTAAGCTATTGTAAAAACATTAGGAGTGATTTGAAATTTTGGATTTTGAAAAGCGTGAAGTTAAGGTGCTCAACTATCAGATCCTTTAGCCTAGATGCTAGTCAGACTTAATCTAAATATTTTTTCAATTGAAAGTTATATACACGATAACATCATTTGATATCCTAGGATCTTAAATATTTCTTGGTCTTGTGAAAATAAATTATTAAAAACTTACAATTCAGCCTTTTGAAAAAGACCATACTTACAATTTTACTATCAACATTTTAAATCACAGTTCATAATTCATCATCATTGATTAAAATTACAAAATCTATTTTTATCTATTTCTTTGACACCCTCTTTATTTTCAATATAAATCAAGGGTGGGATCTAACATTCTGATTCATCATTCAAACAACGCTACAAATCAAGCTCATATCAAGATAAACAAGTTCAAACATTCACTCCTTTCTCCCTAAAATAAATACTCAGAAGTAGCTACAACAGTTCTAAATTCAAAATCCATGGTGGAATGAAGCATTGCATTTTTTTTTTCGGTATAAATGCAGAGAAAGCAATATCCCATGAATTTTAACTTGTTGACTTCACATTGTAACCTTCATACCAAAATCATTTAAGAAAAAAAGGTAGATTGGACACATCTCTAGTTATTTAAATTTAAAATTAAGCTTCCAACTACATTTTTCTTAACATTTAGCACCATACACACTTCAACATAAGTTTGATTTCAGACTTTTCAGCCAGTGCAAATCATGCCAGTTCTCCAGTACTCGGGAGATCCATTAAGCTTGATCTTTTCCAGTTCTCTGCTCTACCTTCTTCACTTTCAGAATGTAGTCTACAAAAAGATTGATGGAGTTTCTATGGGCTCTCCTCTATCTCCTATAATTTCCAACCTCTATATAGAATTATTTATAGAATTAACCCTCAATATTTTCCCCCTCAAACCCAGTTGGTGGAAAATCTACGTGGATGACACTAATGTCTTCTGGCCTTTATAATTTAAAACTTTTCCACACTCACTTCAATAGCCTTGTTAAATGTGTCCAATTCACTAAGGAACTTGAATCCAATAATCAACCTCCTTTCCTCAATATCCTTTTGAATAAAAAAGAGGATGGTATCCTTTCTCATCATTTCTTTAGAAAAGCCACACAAAGTGACCTCTACCTTCATGGATCCTCCTACCATCATCTTTCCCATAAACTAGGGGTCCTTGATACTCTTGCCACTCAGGCCTATCACATCTATTATAGTAACTCTATTGATCTTGAACTCTCCCATCTCTGTCATGTATTCAAGCTCAATGGTTATCATAATAAACAAATTCTTAGAAATTTTAACCATGCCAAAAGTTGAACTAACCCTTTTCTCAAACCAAAGGTTGTGCAAGATGTTGTGTTTTCCACCATCCCTTACGTTGAAGGTCTCTCTCATAAGATATCCAAAATTATTTGTAGGAAAGGCATTCCCTGTGCTCTCAAACCATTTTTCACAACAAGTAGACTCATACCTTCAATCAAAGGTCCTTTACCAACTTCTCTTTACTCTGGAATTTACAAGCTAGATTGATCATGTGGCATACACTATATTAGTCAAATTGGTCGATCTATATCCACTATAATTAAGGAACACAATGTTGATGGAAGACATGAATGAATCTCTAAGTTAGGCATAGCTGAACACTCACACCTCCCTAAGCACCTGTCTTGAAAACACCCAAGTCTTTGTCAAACAAGGCAATTTCTTCAAACATAAAATTTGTTCAAAGCTATCTCTATAAAAAAATTCTCTTACAATCTCAATTGTGATGAAAGTTTTCAAATTAGCACCATTTGAAACTCCTAGATTCCTTCCCTTCTAATCATCTGCACCAATTTTCTCCTTTCTCTTTGTTGTTTTGTCTTATGTCTTTATCTATTCTTCCTTTTTTTTTGTCTTTATAGTTTTCTTTAAATTTTGCCTCTTCTTTTCCTTCTTTCTCTTTCTCATACCTCATTAAATTCCTTCTTTGTGCCAAATTCCATTTAAGCACTCCTTTCTTCTTCTGTTATTATTTTAAAATTTAGTTTTTATTTTGCTTTTCACTTATATTAAAATGTTATATTCAACTTTAAATCCATTCCATTTTTTTTAATTTCTTGTTCTTCCTTACATTCTTTAAGCATTTTACTTTTCTATTTTATTCTTTGGGATAGTGTTTAGATCCTATGTTAGTCCTAGTTAATATTTTTTAATCTTTGATTCCGTCAAAGTGTCTATGGTAAAACTCAGGACCTTATTAATCAGAGTGTTTTGTGGAGGACCCAAAATCAAGGTAAAGGTCATCAACTGCATCTTGGTCTTATTTCAATGAGATATGCTCATATTCTTGCAATATTTGGCTATTCCTTGGATGGAGAAAGTTTTGGAAGTTCTAGGTCTGAAGGTCCATTTTCATGGGAGGAGGAACATTCTTTAAAAGAAGCAATTGTAGATGCTATTCTTGAGTAGTCTCCAGGTGTTGATATTAGTTTCCTTTATGGTTTAGAGGGGGCATTAGAATCACATTGGAAAAATTTACATTCGAAGAATCCCAATGAGTATGAAGTTTAAATAGTTTATAAGGCATAGATAATCATCTTTAATTTATCTTCATGTTCCTTATGTGCAAATGAATTTAGTATATATAGATAACCAGATAACCCTATATATAATGAATTTAGCATATACAACTATCTAAAATATCCCTAATCTACAAAAAATAAAAACAACCATCTAAAATACTTGGGAGTTGTATGGGACTCACCAATGGGAGCCATAGTATCAAGACACACTATATAGAAGTGAGACACTCTATAGGGGAAATGGGAGGAGAGGACATACCGTCTCAATAAAAATCATCATCAAAGTGTCAAAAGTAAAGTAATTGTTGTGGGTAATTTGTCATAGTGTAGCTATGCATGTGTATAGAGAGAGAGAACAATCTAAAGCCAAGTGGTCGAGGGTAAAACATTGTCTACATATGAAAGATAGACCCTCATATTAAAGTGGTTAGCCAAAAATCTATCTCCCACCATTAAAACAATGTATAAAGACTCTCAATGTATCACTAAAGAGCCTTGAAGACATAAAATGTCCAATAAAAATATGGGCAACTATAGACAGACCTATGAAGGAAGTAATAGCATCAACCTTCAATTGTATCCCTAATGACATCATAATATAATCTTCCTAGAACTAAATAGGAAGATTCAATAGCCTAACCCAAAATTCTTTGATATTGAAGGGATTAGAGAGGGGGATGATGGAGATGAACCAATGTTTGACCAAGGGAGTTCTCTCCCCACATCCAAAGTCTATTTTCAAACAACAAATCACAATTCTTTGTAAACACAAAAGACAAAAATGAAGAAGCCCTTAACACAAGGGTAAAGATCGATTCCACTATTAAAGAGAAGCTTCCAAGATTTTAAAACCCATTTCTATAAAATAGAAACCTATAGACCAGGGCCAACGAAGATTTCTTATTTCTACATCTTGTCTACAAACCACAAGATGAGAATATTGTGAACAGAGGAGAGGCTATATTTTTCCCTACATGGAAGGTTGAGTAAGGACCCTTGAACCAATAATGACCACATAGAAGCCATGACCCACATCCAAAGCACCACCTCGAGGAGTAAAATTGCAACCAAGAGAACCCACGAGGATCTTGTTGACCTGCTGGAGATGCCCTTACCAGCCACCGCAATAGAGAAAGTGAAATAATATTTTTATGCAGTCATCTTTAGGCACTCCTATAGTAGAGGAGATTCCATTGGAAACAAATTAGATAATAGTTAGTATGTTTTTATTAGAGGGCATTACATGCTAATTAAATAACAGTTAGTTTATTTTTATTAGAGGGAATTACAGGCTAATTAAGTAACACAAGATGTATCAACTGTTTAAGCTTAGTATGGTAGCCTAGGGTCTTGGAGGATATGAGGACATGTAACTGATTGAATGTTTGAAGATGTTAAGTTGATCACTGAAATGCATAAAGATAATGCAAGACATTAAATCAGTTAATGGATTGTATTTTCATTGATGTCAACTTGATATAATCTAATCGGTTATAATCAAAGTGTCAAATAATTTAGAGAATCAGAGAGATAAAGATTATGCTTTTAGTAATGCAAAAAATAGAAGCATTCACAATGTGACTTCAAACATTGACGGTCAGTAGAACATCGATGGAAAGAGGTCACCAAAAGTCAAGTCACAGTGAAGCCCAAGAAAAAACATTGATGATAATTATCGACGAGTAGAATCACAAGCATAACTGATGACCAGAAACATAGTGTAAATCGACGAAGAAGCCTAAGGAGAACTGGAGTGTTTACTAAAGCTATCAAAGAGTTAAACACCAAAATTAACTTGAGTTCAGAAATGACAAAATATCTAGCTAGCAGAGCTAAATATGGACTTAACTGGTAGTTATCTTTGTTTTCATCGACAAGATAAAGCCAGAGATAAGTAAAGGATTTAAAGTTGTTTTGTCCAGTTGGCAATAAGATCTCTGCAAATAAAACATGAGTTTTTCATTAAATCTAATTGGAGAGAATTATGGATCACGCCAAGATCAAGAAAATCAAGAATCTAACAATGATGATATCATGTCTATAAAAGAGAAAACTTAATTCATTACGAATTGAGGAGTGGGTGAATGAATGAAAAGAGGATGCTAAAGAGAAACTGATGAAGAGCAACTTCATACAGTCCTGATCAATCAAGCTAAGGAAGAGCTAATTTTTTTTTTCGACACCGAGAAACAGAGTACAACATCACTAAGAAGAATCAAAGTGGAGAAAAGGTATTAACAAAGATATATTGATCAGATTAGTTTTATGAGATTACAATAGATCTAAAAATTTGCAAGTATAAGTTGTATATGTGAACAGATCATATTGTTTCAGTTTAACCATTGATTCAGAAAGTCTCTTAACCAAGCAGGATTTAAAGATCCTTTCTATATTGGGATACATCCCAAGGAGTATCAAAAAGTTTGATCATGAAGATAGCATGAGATGTCGGATACCTATTGACAGGCCAAGTGAGTGTTTGATCAAGGAAGGTAGCATAGAGATGCCCGATATCAAGTGACAGACTACAATTTTAAATTCTCTAACAAGGTCAAACCTAACAGTGTGTTTGTAACCTTTAATAGGGTTGGCACTTCACCGAGCTCACTTTAGAAAAGTGAGAATTTTGGGTTACCGGTCCTAAGTTGTTTTTCCCTTAATAGGGTTTCCACGTTAAAAATTCATGTGTCAATGTGTTTATTAGTCATTTCTTTAGTGTTTTGCGTTACACATAGCTTAACTGGATTGATCAGTATACTCTAGATAATTTACCATCTTTTGGTAAATTAACAGACTGCTATTCGGTAAATATACAGTATAAGGTTTAACAAAGCATTGCAAGCAGTAGTAATTTGATAATATTATTTGGAGGCATTCATCTTATTGGACTGAAGATAACTAGAGGCTTAATATTGTGGTACTAAGTTTTTGGGTTGATTATTGGAATATTTTTGAGGCCACTGATTCACCCCCCCTCTTAGTTATTACTAACAATTGGTACCAGAGCTTGTGTGCTTAGAAAGGGAGTTTAACAAATCAAGAAAAATATCACAAGATGAATAGATGAGATGTTCCCAAGTTGAATAAAGACAACTTTGCATCATGGCAAAGTAGAATAAGTCTCCACTTATCAGGTATTGGAAATTATATTATTTAATACTTAGATAATGCATATGTGTTTCCTACAGGACCTCACACTCTTGAGAAAATGATAGTAAAGCATGAGTATAACTGCATGATGATAGAACTTGCATCATCACTCTCTAATGTTGAGTTTGAAGATGTCAAAACCTACACCTCTGCAAAGCAAATGTTGGATAAGTTGAAGCTGGTACATGGAGGAGATGCCAATGTACTAAGAGCAAAGGCAGAAAGCCTAAGAGGGAGGTTTGATGACCTAAGGATGAAAGAAGGAGAAAATATCACTTAGTATAAATGTAGAATCAAAGAGGTAGTAAATTCTATTTGAGGAGTTGGAGGTGTACTTGAAGAGGAGATAGTGGTAAGTAAAATCTTAAGAACCTTACTGCCTATATATGCTATTAGATTTTCTTCTATTCAAGAAATGAGAGTAGTTGCAAACAATATAGTTACTCTAGATAGTCTGATTGGTAGACTAATTTCATTTTAGATGAATAAATTTGACAATGGTGTCTTACCATCTATAGAATCTGTATTCAAATCTTCTTTAAAGATAAGTAACTAAAGTAATAGACATTCTATTAGAAATGATAGTGACAGTGATAGTGAGGATCAAGGACTTGATGAGATTGAAGCACTAATGGCTAGAAGATTGTAGAGAGGCAAAGGCAGATACAAAGGTAAATTACCACTTGTATGTTTCAATTGTAAAGAGGTTGGACACTTTGCTGCAAGATGTCCAAACAAAAGAAAAGATGATAGAGGAAATGACAGATCAGTTGAGAAGAAGTTTTATAAAGGTGATAATAGAGATTACCAGAGCAACTAACAATCTAACAAGAAAGATACCCAAGACTACAAGGAAAAAGGGAAGAAATCTTGTTACCTAGCTGAGAACAGAGCTAATGACACTGAAACTGAATCAGAAGAAGACATTGAGATGGTATTTGTAGGCATGAAGGATGATTTAGATGAAGATGAAGAAAGGTATGTAGAAACTACACTCATATCTAAAGTTAGTAAAAATGATGTCTAGATCATAGATAGTGGCTGCACTCACCATATGACCGGTGATTAACAAAAGTTTGATACTTTTGAATACTATAATGATGGTTAAGTGAGAATGGGAAATGATACACCTTGTCCAGTTGAAGGTAAAGGAACCATAATGTTGAATAACCTGATAAAATGTAAAAATGCCTACTAGGTAAAAGGGCTGAATTATAATTTGTTAAGTGTTTCATAGCTGAACAATTCAGGTTATAGAGTAGCATTTGAAAATAAGAAGGCAAATATCTTCAATGAATTAGGAAGATTGATTGGTACTGGTGAGCAGACAAAAGGTAACCTTTTCTATCTTGATGACACTAACACCACTTGTTTAATGGATAGGAATGAAGACATATGGTTTTAACACAAAAGATTGTGTCATGTGAACTTTGAAAACATGATAAAGATAAGCAACAAAAGGAATTTCAGAAGCTTATCAAGCATGACTAAGCCCAAGCATATCATGTGCAAGAATTGTCAAAAAGGTAAGATGACAATGTCTAGTTTCAAGAGTAAAACCCATACATCTGATGCAATACTAGAATTAGTCCATACAGATCTATGTGGACCCATGAGGACAAAGAGCTACTATGGAGATAGGTATTTTATTCTCTTTGTTGATGATTATTCTAGAATGATGAAAGTCATGTTCTTATAAGATAAATAAGAAGCATTTAAGATGTTTAAATGGTATAAATAAATGGTAGTAAAACAAAGTGAAGAGAAATTAAAATTCTTAATGTCAGATAGAGGAGGGGAATTTACTTCAGAAGAATTCACTAACTATTGCAATGAGCATGGAATTAAAAGACAGGTTTCTACACCGAGAACACCACAAAAAATGGATTTGTTGAAAGGAGAAACTGATCAATTGTTGACTATGCAAGAACATTGATGATTGAGAAAAGCATCATTGAAACTTTTTGGAGGGAAGCTGTCAGTACTGCTATCTACATATTAAATAGAGTACAATTGAAGAAGGACACAAAGAAGACACCCTATGAGCCTTGGTATGGTCATAATCCCAATGTTAGTTAATTCAAAATCTTTGGTAGTCAATGTTATATTTTGAAGGATGATAGAAATGGAAAAATTGACTTCAAAAGTGAAGAAGGTATCTTCCTAGGGTACTCAACCAAAATCAAGGCTTATAAATGTCTTAACAAGTCATCTAACAAAATCATTGAAAGTGCAAATATAAAAATAGAGGAATTTGCAGAAAAAAATGATAAGGAAAGAAAAAATGAACCAGAGGACTACAACAGGTTTGTTTATACAGAACCTGACACTCTACCTAAGAAACAGTGTCTCTCTCCTGAGAAACAGAACATTGCACTTGAGCATCAGGTTACAATTACCAAAAATTAGGTAAATCCTCAAGTTGATGTTCTGAACAATGAAGATGAGAATGAAGGTCAAGAAGATGATTAGAATGATGAACATAGAGCTGAACCAAAAATTTCCAAGTATGTTAGAAGACATCATCTATAGAATCAAATCATAGGAGACAAGAAAGCTGGAACAAGAACAAGAAGTAAGTCACTAAACACCAGATGTTTTACTTTGTGATTTTGAGCCAAAATGTGTTAACACTGCACTTGAGAATGAAGAATGGGTCAGTGCTATGAATGAAGAAATAGAAAAAATTGAGAAGAATAGTACATGGACACTATTATTGAGACCAGATGAAAAGAATGTCATCAGTACCAAATGGATATTCAGAAATAAGCTGAATGAGAATGGAGAAGTCACAAGAAATAAAGCAAGGTTAGTATGCAAGGGATATGCACAAGAAGAAGGTATTGATAATGGTGAAACCTTTGCACCCATTTCTAGACTAGAAGGAGTTAGAATTTTACTTTATTATGTTGCATTTAAAGGATTCAAGGTATACCAAATGGATGTCAAATCTGCATTCCTAAATGGAATACTGGAAGAAGAGGTATACATTGAACAAACAAAAGGGTTTGTTGATCTAGATAAGAGAAACATGGTATGTAGAATACACAAAGCCTTGTATGGATTGAAACAAACACTGAGAGCCTGGTATGAAAGACTTCACTCATATCTCATTAGCATAAAAATTGTTAGAACAAGTGAAAATAGCAATCTGTACTTAAAAGAAGATGCCGATGGTAACATTCTGATTGCTGAATTTTTTTTTAATGATATCATTTTTGGGGAAAATGAATTGTTATGCAAATCCTTTGCTAATGAAATGAGAAAGGAATTTGAAATGTCTATGTTTGCGGAGATCAAATTCTTTCTTGGTCTATAGATTCTTCAACAAGATGTAGGCATATACATCACTCAGTCCAAATACATCAAGGAAGTGCTAAAGATATTCAAGATGGAAGATTCCAAAACAGTTGGAACACCCATGGCTACCGGATGTAAGCTGACAAAAGAAGATAAATCCAATGAGGTAAATCATACCTTATATAGATCAATGATTAGAAAAATAATGTATGTTGTTCACACCATACCAAATATAGCACATGCAGTTGGAATAGTTTCAATATTGTCTACTAATCCCAAAGAATCACATATGACTGTTGTTAAGAGAATTCTGAGATATCTAGAGAACTCCAAGGATTATGGCTTATGGTAAAAAAGAGAAGGAAAATTTGAGCTACAAATCTATACAAACTGATTGGGCTGGAAATGTTGATGACCAAAAGAGAACAACCGGAGGAGCATTCTTCATAGGTGACAGACTTGTCACATGGATCAACAAGAAGAAAGGATGCATCTCTCAGTCTACTGCAGAAGCAAAGTATGTGGCTGCTACTGCAAATTTCTCCAATATTGCATAGATCAAACAATTACTGGAAGGTATGAATATGAAGATTCTTGAACCAATAATTATCTACTATGATAATACTAGTGAAATTAAAATTTCTAAGAATCCAGTCATGCATGCTAAGACGAAGCATATTGCTATAAAGTATCACTATCTAAGAGAAAAATTCCAAGAAAAGGAAGTGACATTGGAATATGTTCAATCAAAGGAACAGTTAGCTAATATATTCACCAAGCCATTGCCTAAGGATACATTTGAGTACCCAAGATAGAGACTAGGGGTCCAACCCTTGTTTATCAGTCAGTAAGATGACTAGGAGGTTGCATCAGCCTATACCAAATATGAAGATCAGTCATGTTGATTTAAACACTGAGATGGATAGAAACAAATACATTTGTACATAGAAAGGTACAAATCTGCACTGAAAACTAGAAACATTGTATTGCTGATGGATAGGGAAATTCAAGGAATATATTATCTAAGGGGACAAAACATGATATAGATGATTTTTGTTTGGCATTGTTGTCAAAGGGAGAGATTATCTCATTATCATATA
This sequence comes from Thuja plicata, assembly GCA_018584345.1. Lineage (NCBI taxonomy): Eukaryota > Viridiplantae > Streptophyta > Pinopsida > Cupressales > Cupressaceae > Thuja > Thuja plicata. Next base: position 2,136,999 of record MU223536.1, read on the forward strand.
GGGAGAGACTATCTCATCATCAAAGGGAGAGATTATCTTATTGTGAGATATGATAAAGGGAGAAGATTATATCATTATCCATGAAGTGAAGTTCTTGAGAATTAGAAGGAAGAGCTAATCAATATTCAATGGGAGAGAAATTGGTTACATATGAAATATCCATCTAAAGGAAGAGAAGTAACAAAGGGAAAGAGTTTAGAAAAAGAGAAAGATTACTGTCAAAAGAAAAAGAGATTATCAAGAAGAGGAATAGTCAAGGAAGATCCCATATTAGAACAAAGATATCAGATGATACATCCATCCAGTGAAGGGAGTGAAGATTGAAGACAATCAGTCTACATGAAACAAATCTAAGCTATTTTTGAGCTTTCCAAAAGCCAAACATTTGTAATAGTTACATTAGGAAAGCTAGATGAAACTGTTCTATTTCATATTGTATTAGTGATAGTATAGTATGATAATGTAGTATGTTTCCATCAATGCCAAAGGGAGAGATTGATGACATGTAACTGATTGAATGTTTGAATATGTTAAGTTGATCACCAAAATGTAGAAAGATAATGCAATACATTAAATCATTTAATGGATTGTATTGTCATTGATGTCAACTTAAAATAATCTAATCAGTTATACTCAAAGTGTCAAAGACTTCAGAGAATCAGAGAGATACATATTATTCTTTCAATAATGCATAAAAGACAAGCATTCACAATGTGACTTCAAACACTGACATTCAGTGGAACACCGATGAACATAGATCACCAAAAGTCAAGTCACAGTGATGCTCGATCAAGAACACCAATGATCATTATCGACGAGAAAAATCACAAGCATAACTGATAGCCAGAAACATAGTGTAAACTGACGGAGAAGCCCGAGGAGAACTGGAGTGTTTACTGAAGCTATCCAAGAGTTAAACACTGAAATTAACTTGAGTTCAGAAACAAAAAAATATCTAGCTGGCAAAGCTAAAAATGGACTTAATTGGTAGTTATCTTTTTTTTCATCGACAAGATAAAGCCATAGATAAGTAAAGGATTTAAAGCTATTTTGTCTAGTTAGAAATAAGATCTCTACGAGATAAAACAAGAGTTTTTCTTTAAATCTAATTGGCAAGAATTGTGGATCATGCAAAGATCAAGAAAATCAAGAACCTAACAATGATGATATCATGTCTATAAAAGAGATAACTTAATTCATTATGAATTGAGGAGTGGGTGAATGAATGGAAAGAGGATGCTAAAGAGAAACTGATGAAGAGAAAATTCATACAGTCCTGATCAATCAAGCTAAGGAAAGAGCTAAATTTTTTTGTGGACATCGAGAAACATAGCACAAAATCAGCGAGAAGAATTAAAGTGGAGCAAAGGTATTAACAGAGATATATTGATCAGATTAGTTTTATGAGATTACAATAGATCTAAAAATCTACAAGTATAAGTTGTATATGTGAACAGATCATACTATTTCAGTTTAACCATTGATTTAGAAAGTCTCTTAACCAAGTGAGATTTAAAGATCCTTTCTATATTGAGATACATCCCAAGGAGTATCAAAAAGTTTGACCACAAAGATAGCATGAGATGCCTGATACCTATTGACAAGCCAAGTGAGTATTTGATCAAGGAAGGTAGCATAGAGATGCCCGATATCAAGTGACAGACTAAAATTTTAAATCCTATAAAAAGGTCACACCTAACAGTGTGTCTGTAACCTTTAACAAGGTTGGATCTTCACCGAGCTCACTTCAGAAGAGTGAAAATTTTGGGTTACCCGTCACAAGTGGTTTTTCCCTTAACAAGGTTTCCACATTAAAAATTCATGTGTCAATGTGTTTATGAGTCATTACTTTAGTGATTTGCATTACACATAGCTTAACTGGATCGATCGGTATACTCTAGATAATTTACCATCTTTCGGTAAATTAACAGACTGCTATTCGGTAAACATATAGTATAAGGTTGTTAGTAATAAATGAGAGGGGGGGGGTGAATCAGTGGCCTCAAAAATTTATCCTTTAAACATTAACCACCAATGAAATGAATCTGAGATTATTAAGTCCCTACAAGATGTATTCCTTGAAATACTTATACTAATTAACTATCTGTCGGTTTTCATTTTTTGACCTTATTCTCCTTGATAACCAATAAGAAGTAAAACTTATTTACCGATACTCAGTAAATATGCAGAGTATACCAATCAATCTAGAAATGCATATGTGAAATGTAAAACAATAAACTAATAAACCATACACACACAACACATGGATTTTTAACGTGGAAACCCTGTTAAGGGAAAAACCACTGGGAATGGTACCCCAAATTTGCACTCTTCTTAATTGAGCCCTGTTAGGAGCCAACCCTGTTAAAGGTTACAAACACACTGTTAGGTGTGACCTTGTTAGAGGATTTTATACATAGAGGTTGTCACTTAGTATCTAGCATCTATTTTGCTACCATCCTTGAATCAACCTCCTTCTTAGACTATCAATAGGCTTTAGGAAAATCTTACTACCATCCTTGAATCAACCTTCTTCTTAGGCTGTCAATAGGCTTTATGCAATTTCAATGCTACTTTCATGAATCAACCTTTTTGGCAATCTATTAAGATATACCTCAATTATAGAAGACAATTAAGTCTTGCTCTGTTAAGAGACTTGATGCTTCAATGGTTAAACTGAAACATCATGACCTATTTCTAATGCAACTTGAATTGCATATTTTTAGATCTATTTAAGTACAATACCTCTCTGATCAATGTATCAATTCAATTCTTTGTGCTCCACACTTTCTTCTTTGTGATGCTGTGCTTCACTGTTCATCGGTATCTGCAGAATTCTTTAGCTCTTCTTTAACTTGATTGATAAGGACTGTATGAAGTTATCCTTCATCTGTTTCTCTTCAAAATCCTCTTTCTATTCACTCCCCTTCTCATGTATGTGAATTACAAAAATGAATTATGCTTGTCTCTTATATAGACATGATATTCCTTAATTCTAGATTCTTGATTCTTGATTCCTGGCATGAAAAACAATCCACCCAATCTGATTTAAAGCTTTAACTCCTGATTTATCTTGTAGTTATCTTCTTTCCAACTATACAAATCTTCTTTAAATTAGTTACTTAACTATGGTCGAATAAAAAAACCAGTTAAGTCTATCATTAAGCTCTACTAGCTAGATATTTTGTCATTTTTTGAACTCTCTATTCTGTCGGTCAATTCTGTAGTTAGTCATCGGTGACAACTGCCAATTTTGTCGGTGTAACTCCAGTTAGCTTCAGGATCTCTGTCCGTCAGAAATCATTGGATTTTAATCGTCAGGTATCACTATAATTTTTATTTGTCAGGCAACACTGTCATCTTCTCATCGGGCATCACTGTGACTTTTTCTTTGCCTTTACGGATGGTGTGCACTCTGTCGGTGTTGTCTGTCACTTAGTGAATACTTGACTTTTATGCATTGCTGAAAGCCTAAACTTTGTTCCATTGATTCTCTGAAGTCTTTGGCATTATGCATATGACTGTATCGATTATATTAAGTTGACATCAATGACAATATAAGCCATTATCTGATTTAATGTCTTGCATCATCTTCAACTTAACATTATCAAACATTCAATAAGTTACATGTGATCAATCTCTCCCTTTGGCATTGATGGAAACATACTATATTATCACACTATACTATTTCTAATACAATATGAAATACAATTTTTGAGATTCATCAAATTACCAAACAGTTTGTTTTTGATAACCGATAAAAATGTCTGACTGATGGTAAGCACTGTGTTAGCTTAGATTTGATTCTTGCAGCTTTCTGTGTTTCTTCTTCTAATGTGTTGTGTTCTCTTCTTGTGTCAATTTCTCTCTTTTGACTGTTCTTCTTCTTTGATGTCTCTTGTCTTTTGTCAGCAACTCTTCCTTTGTATATGATCTCTTCATACAAATTCTCTCCCTGTTTGGAGTAATCTGATAATGGATAATCTTTCTTCTTTTTCTGAAGACTGTGATAATATGAAAACTTTCTCTCCCTTTGACAACAATGCAAAAAAAATATCTCATAGATATCTAACGTTAATGTCAAGTGATCTTTTCTCTCAAACCATAATATATTCCTTGAATTTCCCTTATCCATCAGCAATACAACAATATGCTTTGGTGCTTGGTTCTGATATATACCTTTCTGTATATAGATGTAGCTTTGAAGTTCATCTTTTTTCTTGCATCAACATGAATGATATTCTAATAATATATAGGCTGAGGCAACCTTTAGTACTTTACTGACTGGTAGAGAAGGGTTTGATCCCTAGTCTCTTTCTCAAGTACTCAAATGTATCCTTCGGTAGTGGCTTGGTGAAGATATCAGCCAATTGTTCCTTTGATTGCACATATTCAAGTATCACCTCTTTTTCTTGAACTTGTTCTCTTAAATAATGATACTTGATTGCAATGTGTTTAGTCTTTGCATGAATGAATGGATTCTTGGAAATTTTTATTACACTGGTGTTATCACAATAGATAATCACTAGTTCTAAGATCTTCATATGCATACCTTCTAGCAACTGTTTGATCCATGCAATATTTGAGCAGTTTGTAGCAGCAACAACATATTCTGCTTATGCAGTAGACTGAGAGATGCATCCTTGCTTCTTGCTAATCCATGTGACAAGTGTGTCACCCATGAAGAATGATCCTTAATTTGTGCTCTTATGGTCATCAAGATTTCCATCCCAATCAGCGTCAGTAAACACTTTTAGTTCAAATTTTCCTTCTCTTCTATACCATAAGACAAATTCCTCAGTATTCTTCAGATATCTTAGAATTCTTTTCACAGTAGTCATATGTGATTCCCTGGGGTTATCAGAAAATCTAGCAACAATTCCTACTGCATGTGAAATATCTAGTCTAGTGTGTACAACATACATGAGTTTTCCTATCATTGACCTGTACAAAGTCTGATTTACCTCTATTGACTTGTCTTCCTTTGTTAATTTGCATCCAGTAGCCATCAGTGTTCCAATAGGTTTGGAATCTTCCATCTTGAATATTTTTAGGACCTCTTTGATGTATTTGGACTGTATTATGAAAATACCTTCACTTTGTTGAATGATTTATAGACCAAGAAAGAACTTGGTCTCACCAAACATAGACATCTTGAATTCTTTGCTCATTTCATCAGCAAATGACTTACATAGTATATCATTGCCTCCAAATATCATGTCATCAACAAAGTATCTTTCTTCAAATAAAGATTACTATTTTCACTAGTCCTTATGAATCCAATACTTATTAGATAGGAATGAAGTCATTCATACCAGGCTCTGGGAGCTTGTTTAATCCATACAAGGCTTTGTGAAGTCTACATACCATGTTCCTCTTGTTTGGATCCACAAACTCTTCTGGTTGTTCAATGTATACCTCTTCTTCAAGTATTCCATTTAGGAATGCTGACTTGACATCCATTTGATATACTTTGAATCCTTTGTATGTAGCATAAGCAAGTAGTATTCTTACTCCTTCCAGCCTAGCAACGGGTGCAAAGGTTTCTCCATAGTCTATTCCTTCCTCTTGTGGATACCCCTTGCATACTAGTCTTGCTTTGTTCCTAGTGACTTCTCCATTCTCATTCAACTTATTCTTAAATATCCATTTAGTACTGATGACATTCTTGTCATCAGGTCTTGGCACAAGTGACCATGTTTTTTTCTTCTTAATCTGCTCAATCTCATCATTCATAGCACTTATCCATTCTTCATTATCTAGTGCAACATTGACAGATTTTGGCTCAAAATCATAGATTAAACAATTTGAGTTTAAAGACTTACTTCTTGTTCTTGTACCAACTTTCTTATCTCCTATGATCTATTCCTCTGGATGGTTCCTTCTTACATATCTTGCAAGTACAGGTACACCTCTTTGTGTATTAGCTTGATCTTCATTACCTTGCACATTATCTTGTTCATTATCCTGACCGTCGATAACAACACTCTAACTGTCGGTAGCAACAGTCTGTTGTTATGGATTTAAGCACTATTTCTCAGGTAGAGTTATGGGTTCTTCACAGTATACAAATTTTTTGTAGTCCTCTAGTTCTTTTGTGATTTTCAGCTCATTCTTTTCTGCAAATTCATCAATCTTCACATTTGTGCTTTCAACTATTTTTTTAGAAGCCTTAATTAGACATTTAAAAGATTTTCTCTTGGTAGAATACCCCAAAAAAATACCTTCATCACTTTTGGAATCAAGATTTCCATTTCTATCATCCTTCAAGACATAACATTGACTACCAAATATTTTGAAGTAACTTACATTGGGTGTTTTATCATACCATAGTTCATAAGGTGTCTTCTTTGTGTCCTTCTTCAATTGTACTCTATTAAGTGTATAAACAACAGTGCTGACAACTTCCCTCTAAAAGATTTGGGTGATGTCCTTCTCTATCATCAGTGTTCTTGAATAATCAACTATTGATTTGTTTCTTCTCTCAACAATCCCATTTTGCTGTGGTGTCCTTGGTGTAGAAAACTGTCTTTTTATACCATGCTCATTACAAAAATTAGTGAATTCATCTTATATAAATTCTCCTCCTCTATCTGATCTTAAACATTTTAGATCCTTACCACTTTGTTTTTCTACCATAGCTTTATACCATTTAAACATCTTGAATGCTTTAGATTTTTCTTTTAGAAACATGACTGTCATCATTCTAGAGTAATCATCAACAAAGAGAATAAAATATTTATCTCCATAATAGCTCTTTATCCTCATAGGTCCACATAAGTCAGTATGGACTAATTCTAGAATATCATCAGATGTATGGGTTTTACTTTTGAAACTAGACTTTGCCATTTTACCTTTTTGACAATTTTTGCACATGATGTTGTCTAGCTTTGTCATCATCGGTAAGCCTCTTACACTTCTTCTTTTTCTTATTTTCATCATTTTGTCAAAATTCACATGACACAATCTTTTGTACCAAAACCATATGTCTTCATTTCTAGTCATTAAGAAAGTGGTGTTAGTATCATTCAGATAGAATAAGTTACCTTTAGTCTATTCACCAGTACCAATCAGTTTTCCTGATTCATTGAAGATCTTTGCCTTCTTGTTTTCAAATGCTACTCTATGACCTGACTTATTCAGCTGAGAAACACTCAATAGATTATAATTCAATCCTTTTACCCAATAAGCATTTTCACATTTAATCAGGTTATTCAACATTATTGTTCCTTTACCTTCAACTAGACAAGGTGTATCATTTCCCATTC
>MU223536.1:2144663-2167990 GCA_018584345.1 Thuja plicata
CAATCTCTTTACAATTAAAGCATACAAGTGGTAACTTGCCTTTGTATTTACCTTTGCCTCTCTATATTCTTCTAGCCATAAGTGCTTCTATTTCATCTAGATCTTCTTCTTCACTTTCACTTTCACTATCTCTTCTAGATGAGTGTCTCTGACTGGATTTGCTTACTCTCATAGAAGACTTAAATGCAAACTCTAAACTTGGTAAGACACTATTTTCAAAGTTATTCATCTCAAATGAAATCAGTTTACCAATTAAACTATCAAGAGTAACTGTATTGTTTGCTACTACCCTCATTTCTTGAATAGCAGAAACTCTAATAGCATATACAGGCAATAAGGTTCTTAAGATTTTACTTACCACTGTCTCTTCATCAAGTGTACCTCCAACACCTCATATAGCATTGAATACTTCCTTTATTCTTTGTTGTACTTTGTGATGTTTTCTCCTTCTTTCATTCTGAGATCATCAAACTTTCTTCTAAGGATTTTTTCCTTGGCTCTCAGAACATTTGTATCACCTCCATGTACAAGCTTCAGTTTGTCCCACATTTTCTTTGTAGTTTTGCAGTCCTTGACATCTTCAAATTCAACATAAGAGAGTGAGGAAGAAAGCTCTATAACCATGTACTTATGCTCATTCTTCTCTCTCAATTGATCTACTGTCAATGGTCATGTAGGAAACACATATTTAGTGTCTAAGTATTGATTAACATCATTACCAATACCTGATAAGTGGAGTCTTATCCTACTTTGCCATGAAGCAAAGTTGTCTTTGTTCAATGTGGTCACATCTCATCTGTTCATCTTGTGATATTTACTTAGGTCTTGAAACCTTCCTTCTAAGCACACAAGCTCTGATATCAATTGTTAATAATAACTGAGAGGGGGGGGTTGAATCAGTGGCCTCAAAAATTTATCCTTTAAACATTAACCACCAATCAAATGAATCTCAAATTATTAAGTCCCTACAAGATGTATGCCTTGAAATACTTATACTAATTAACTGTCGGTCGGTTTTCTTTTTTTGACCTTATTCTCCTTGATAACCGATAAGTAGTAAAAATTATTTACCGATACTCAGTAAATATGCAGAGTATACCAATCAATCCAGAAATGAATATGTGAAATGTAAAACAATAAATTAATAAACCATACACACAACAGATGGATTTTTAACGTGGAAACCCTATTAAGGGAAAAACCACTGGGACCGGTACCCCAAATTTTCACTCTTCTAAAGTGAGCTCTATTAGGAGCCAACCCTATTAAAGGTTACAAACACACTGTTAGGTGTGACCTCGTTAGAGGATTTTATACATAGAGGTTGTCACTTAGTATCTAGCATCTATTTTGCTACCATCCTTGAATCAACCTCCTTAAACTGTCAATAGGCTTTAGGAAAATCTTGCTACCATCCTTGAATCAACCTTCTTCTTAGGTTGTCAATAGGATTTATGCAATTTCAATGCCACTTTCATGAATCAACCTTTTTTGAAATCTGTTAAGATATACCTCAATTATAGAAGATGGTTAAGTCCTGGTCTGTTAAGAGATTTGATGCTTCAATGGTTAAACTCAAACATTATGACCTATTTCTAATGCAACTTGAATTGCATATTTTTAGATCTATTTAAGTACAATACCTCTCTGATCAATGTATCAATTCAATTCTATGTGCTCCACACTTTTTGCTTTGTGATGTTGTGCTTCACTATTCGTCGGTGTCTGTAGAATTCTTTAGCTCTTCTTTATCTTGATTGATTAGGACTGTATGAAGTTATCCTTCACCAGTTTCTCTTCAGCATCCTCTTTCTATTCACTCCCCTTCCCATGTATGTGAATTATGGAAATGAATTATGCTTGTCTCTTATATAGACATGATATTCCTTAATTCTTGATTCTTGATTCTTGGCGTGAAAAACAATCCACCCAATCTGATTTAAAGCTTTAACTCCTAATTTATCTCATAGTTATCTTCTTGCCAACTGTACAAATCTTCTTTAAATCAATTACTTAACTCTGGTCAAATAAAACAACCAGTTAAGTCTATCCTTAAGCTCTGCTAGGTAGATATTTTTTCATTTTCTAAACTCTCTATTCTGTCGGTCAACTTTGCAGTTAGTCATTGGTGACAACTGCTAGTTCCGTCGGTGTAACTCTAGTTAGCTTCAAGATCTCCATCCATCAGGCATCATTGGATTTTACTTGTTGGATATCACTATGATTTTTATTCGTCGGGCAACACTATCATCTGCTCGTCGGGCATCACTGTGACTTTTTCTTTGCCTTTACCGATGGTGTGCACTCCGTCGGTGTTGTCTGTCACTTAGTGAATACTTGAATTTTATGCATTGTTGAAAGCTTAACCTTTGTTCCATTGATTCTTTGAATTCTTTGGCATTATGTATATGACCGTACAGATTATATTAAGCTAACATCAATGAAAATATAACCCATTAATTGATTTAATTTCTTGCTTCATCTTCAACTTAACATTATCAAACATTCAATCAGTTACATGTCATCAAAGGTTTAACAAAGCATTCTGAGCAGTATTAATTTGATAATAGTATTTGGAGGCATTCATCTTATAGGCTTGAAGATAAATAGAGGCTTAATATTGTGGTACTAAGTTTTTGGGTTGATTATTGGAATATTTTTGAGGCCACTGATTCACCTCCGCCTCTCAGTTATTACTAAGAATTGATTTAAATCTAGATATGATCTACTAGTTTACTTACCAGACAAATTTTGGATGCACTCATTTCTCAATCCCTCCTCCCACCTGTGAGTGCTTTTGTACTAGCACTAGAACCCTATCCACGTAAATGGACTCACCTCAACTGGCTCCCGCATACCCAGACCACCAAACCTCCTGCCCACATTACCCAAAGAGTGATCAAATGATCTCAAACATTTTTTTTAATTTTTGTTTATGAGTCCACATTGGTCAAAATTTAGACCAAATCATGCTCATAAAGAAAAAAAATTGAATATAACAAGCCAAAAAAAGGCCTTGGTTGAAACTAAAGGTCAAAAATTGACCTCAACTGTATTAGTGAATGAATGCTATATTTTATTAATAGGTGTAAGAGTGAATGAAAGTTAGATGTTAATGAGAAATTTAGAGCTATGTTAGGGGGGAGGGTCCAAATGAGCTTCCACCTTCACGTGGTTGGCCCTGTTAAGTAGAAAATATTAAACTATTCTCAAAACAAAGAGAAGCTCAAACATGTTTTAGGGACAAGTGACATATGATATAGCCGATCAAAGCTTGCTAAGAGTATGAAGACTGGTCCTCAGACACCTAGCTCAAACATTGGTAATACTCTAAATTTTAAATCTCACTTCTTGCAATGGTTCACTTGATATTGGGGGTTCTAGTTATTGAGAATCATATGGCCTATAGTCTACCATGTTCTCCTGCTTCCTTTAGATCCTAAATGATTTATTCTATCTTATTTTATTTGTATTGAAGAAGATTTGAGCTCAACACCATCAAGATACTTGCAACATGACTTTTACAATTACACCAATTGCCTTTTGGCTAGATCCAAAATGATGTTTAACTATTGGTATTCCTGGTGCTATTATTTTTTTGTTTCCTTAGCCTCATTTTACTGCACTTGCCAGGATTGTATCAGTTTCTGCACATTAACACAACTAGTTAGGAAAACATTGGATCTTTCTAGTTTAGAGAGCATTTGATATTGCATAGGTAGGTAGATGGAATAGTCTTTAGTCATTTATTAGAAATTTCAAAGTTCTAACATCATTTCTTTAACATTTTTGTAGGTTAGGGCAGAAAGCATGGAGGGGAAGAAAGGCAGGAGTGTTGTAGATGAAGAGTTTCTTCAAAGACATGCTTCAAGCTTCTACTCATTTAGGCAATGACTGGATTCTTCATTACTTTTCATAATCAAATACAACATATAATTTGAATCAAAACCAAAATAATAATTACATGCAAAACATAAAATTTCAAATGCACCTCATCATTTAGAATGCAAGGGTCTACCTGATTGAGATGCATCGGTGAAATTAGGTAACAGTTACTATATTTCTTAATTGATTAGCTATGGAAATAAAATTCATGCCAAAGGATTGTTTCTCAATTGGTAGGGACTATTTGAGATATTGGCCTCCTAAATTAATTATTTGATATTAATAGATATCATACAAGTATAGTTTGATATATGTCATTACAAATCTGGGAATTCTATTTGTTTATGATTTGGAAACAACAACAACAGTTTTTAGAAACTAGATTGGTCCTGATCCAATCTTTTTAGCATTTGGAGCAACCAAAGTTGGTGGGATCTTTTCTATCAATCAGAGGGGGCAATTTTTGCTTGCAACGGCCAATGAAGCTACAATTTTGCCTTTTGTTAGCATACATATTGTCTTTTGATATATGTATTTTTAATGAATCTTTCTTTCCATTTAATGCTTTCCATGTATTAAGAAATGTGTGTGTGGATTTCTCTAGGTCACAAACCTTGAGATTGCTATGAATATTTCTAAAAGGAGAAACCTTCCCAGGGCCAAAAATCAAGTAAGTGTTGACAACCATGATTTTGCATATCTTAGTACATGTCTAAAATGTATACATTGGAATACATGAGAATCAACTCCCAAAATACTTTTCTACTATTACAACCAACATTGTAATAACAACTTATAAATATTCTTGCAAACTCTTGTATGTTCATTCACTTGGAATTTATTCTAGTAGTATTTAACATGTATATGAAGTTGGGAATTTTGACTGAGACCTCAAACAAGAAATTGAGGGGGAGTTTCAATGAAAATTTTCTTGGCACTTTTATTTTTAGTGTTTTGTGTTACTTTTTTGCTTTTGTTTTTTGAGTAACTAAATGGAATTCATGCATGATTGAACCTAATGGACTCCTGACCAGTGTTAATTCAAATGATTAGTGAACGATAGTATTATTTGACAAATTGAATGTCTACTTTTTTTGTTAGTATTAGGCATAAAAATTACATTTTTTAAGATTGCAACTAAATATATAAATTGGTATCATTATGTTCTTCTAGCTTGAAGATATAGATGTTGTAATTGAATATTTGTGTTTGGTATGCAGGTTGTCTAGTGGTTTTGATGTAGAGGCTCATTGAAACCAATCAATCTTCAAGGATCTTGATGATCGAATATCCTTTCATCAAATGAACATCTTGTTAGAGGAAAATTAATCTCCTTATGAACCTATATATGATAGGTTCCTCTAATCCATACTCAAAACTTTAGGATCAATCTCTATCAATCTCTAATACAAACATCTCTTACTAACAAATAACTTGTAGAAAACTTGACTATAATAGATATTTGATAGTGGTCTACAATCCTTGGCCTTAACTCCACTTCACAAATATCTATTTTTTCATCCAAGGTCCATTCAAACTTTCCTCATTCATTTGAATAATCAAGACCAACAAAAATAAACCATTCTTTGACAACTAAGCTAAGGTCATTGGCATAACAGTTAGACTGGTGTTGTGAAGATATTATCACCAAAAAATCTATGGATTCATGCATCTTCCACTATTCATGTTGATTTGGATGTAATAAACCTCCCTGAGTCATTAACCACCAATTTGAATACATGCAGTTCAAAACAAAATTTGAACCTTATGACTATTACCAAAAAACAAAATGTGAACCTTATAACTATATTGTATCCTCTTGAATATATAAAAGATCCTCTATATATAGGCAAGGATTCAGTTTCAAAATTAAAGGTTTCAACCTTTCATAAAACTAAACTAAACTAAACTAATTGAACTAATTAGAACTAAACATAAATGTTTGAAGAATAGAACATAAAGAAATGGATATCAATATGTACTTTGTGAATAGTTACTGCAGATTTTTGTGTATGTAGGACAAAAGGAATCATTATGTGCACACATGCTAAATCATTCAAGACTGTCTAATGGACGACACAAGGAAATCACCATGTTATTCTAGTCACTTGCAACCCACCTTCTTGGTCCAAAATTAGTAATCGTATCAATTTCAATGCATGGAAAAGAGTCAACACCATCCAGATAATGTAATCCAATAAAGGGAATAGAGTAACAAGTGCAAGAATGTATCATCGGAGAAAATATACTCAATGTAATGCAAATGAAATAAATGAAGGAGTATCAATCAAGGTTATAATGAATATGTTATCGACATAGAAATGAAATTCAATGTTGGATAATATGTGTCTCCCAGATACCCGATAAGTAAGGAGCATCGGTGAAGGTCACACCAAATATGTTATCAACATCAAAATGATGTTTGGTGTTGGATAATATGTGTCTCCACAATACCCAATAAGTAAGCACCATCGGTGAAGGTCACAACAAATATGTTATTGACATAGAAATTACATTCAGTGTTGGATAATATGTGTCTCCCCGATACCCGATAAGTAAGGAGCATCAGTGAAGGCCACACCGAATATGTTATCAACATAGAAATGACATTTGGTGTTGGATAACATGTGTCTCCCTGATACTTGATAAGTATATCGGTATACCCATTAGAAATACAATCTGTCAAAAAAAGCACGCAATATTAGAAATGAAGACTTTACATTTCACCAATATTCGATGAAACAATTGAGATAGAATTTGGTGACAAGAAATCTTTAGGGGAAGAATAGAAAATTGGTCAAAAGCCTAATAAGTCATGTTGATGCCCGATGATCAAAGTATAATATTCTAATAAAATTATATTGGAGTAATAAGTGATAGCAGGAAATACATTTGTGAGATATACTGATGGCTGATGGACAAATAGGATTAGTTTATATCAATGAATGATCCCTTTGGTGTAATGAAAGATGATAAGAGGAACAGTGAAATAGGCTATCCTGATTTCTGATAGAAGTATCGGCATTACATACACCAATGGAGGTGAAAAACATATGGTTTTAGATCAACAAGAAAATAAATATGCTGATGGAAATAATGTTAGGATTTTTTCTCAGAAAACCTACGCCGATATTTATCCGTTGTCAAATCAAGTTCAAACTACTAAAGTTGGTCGCCATTAAGTGAGTTCAGAATGTGAGTGTTAAAGCTGACACACAGGAATAAATGAAAGCATAGATAATATTTCGTAAGAACATCAAGTGTGTACAATACATTTTAAAACCCCTGAAGCATAAAGATATAAAAGAGGAAAATTAAGAGAGAGTGCAGAAGAATATGGAGCAGTCTAATTCTTCAAGTAAAAGGAAAAGCATGAAGATTTTAGAGCCAAAGGAAAAAAATAAAAAATACTCAAGGATGAGTTTCCCATGAGGTTGAATCAAGAACTAATTGAGAAAACAAAATATTTAGGCCCTAAATATCTAAGGTTGAAACAAACATGCCTGATCAAGATAAATTGAAGGAAAAATAAAAAAATGTAGGGGATTTCTGGATTCAGAGGAGAGGGTATGAGATTTTTTTTTCATTATCTGAGAAGAGATAAGGAGATCCCTATGAGAAACCCATGAACAACCAATCAAGGTAGACTCATTATGCCCAATGTTTTTGTTAATTTCAAAGCTTTAGAATTTCTTATTAAGAGATACAAACATGATGAAAGGTGTATCTATGACAAGGAAGGGTAAGTTTTCATGACATTTTCTGCAAAGGCTATGGAAGAATTTTTTGGTCTTGAACTATTTTTCAATAAAAAATTATCATTTCTAAGATTGGAAAATGAGTATTTTTGAATGATACTACATATAAATTATCAAAAATGGTAATGCACAAAAAGGAAGATGGAACTCTAATAAAGGGAGATGGCCCTCCTTATAACGTGAATTTATTCAGGTATTATTTGGAAATTACATATATGTCATGTGGGAAACTAGGTGGGATTGAAGTCCTTGATATGATGAAAGAAGGGCCTATGGTATTGGTTATAGATGTGCAATTATACAATCCCAGACCATTTGACTATGCCTCATATGTTGCAAAGTATTTACATGATGGTTTCATAAATTTAAAAAGCAGTGAGTATACAACTTTCAGACATTATTTGTTGCTATGCACATGGTATTGTTTTATGGACAAAAGAGAGGTGTGTGGCCTGAGAAATTGAAGCTTAAATTATAGAGAAGAGAAGGATAATATCAACCTATAAAATTATGGATTTCTCTATGGGATTCTATGTACAAATATTTAGATTATGTCAAGTTCAAGGAGTTAATTGTTAAACTAATTTATCATCTGTTTGGGTACCCCCTATGATCAGTAAGTCTCAGAAGAAATTAAAAGATTCTTGAGGCCTAAAGAATTTGACCAAAGAAAAATTGTTATTCATAACTGGAGTGAATGGTATGTATTTTGGATAGTTCACATGTTTTAGGATTTATGGTTTTGAAGAAGCATCATATAGATTTCCAAAAATTTTTCTAGATAGAATTGCTTACTTGGATATAGTAAGACACATGAGTACTTCTAGCAATAAACACATTGGTGGATCTACGCACATTAATGGTGCAAAGAACCTCCCATTTTGGTTTGTTTTGTTTTTTTTAGTATTGTGTTAGGTGTTTGTGTGGGTTGTAATAAGATCCATTAGATTGGATCCAAAGTTGATCATCTCCATGTTTGTAAGAGCCAAGAGTGCTCCTAGGTGATATTGTGGTCATTTTGACCTAGAAAGGGAAAAGTTGATATTTTGTGTAACTTGGGTTTAGAGTGTCTTCTAGGACCCTAAGTAACCTAACTAGGGTCATGGAAGTCAAAAAAATGCATCGAGTTGACTAAAATAGTCAACTAGCAAAAGATGCTAAAAAGTTGATAAAAGTTGCTTGAGAAACTTTTGCAACTTTTTGCAAGAAGTTTCTAATGGAGGTTGGAGTGGTTGTAACTACCCATTATCAGGTATTTGAGCATGGATCGATGATTTTCAAAAGGTTAATGGAGTTTTGGATGGGATAATACTTTTGTGAACCCTCTGTACAGATGTGAGACTATGTTTCCTTGTAATCTGTAGTGTTTCTTGCTTTCTGTATGGCTGTGTATAGATTGGATTGAGTGATCGAACTCCATGGGGGATTAGTGTTTTAAATTAGATTTATTATACACATAGTAGTTTTATTTCAAGTTAACATAGTGTAAAGTTAGAGTAGGTTTTAAGCCACTGGTCTGCAAGTTCCATTTACAGAGTTGCAGAAGTAAATATGGTTCTAACCTAAACATCCACTTGTTAAATTGGTTGAAACCATGGGGGATGAAGGGTTATGGTTTGTATATAATTTTTTTCTTTCCATTTGGTTTTTTCCATGGGATTCCTAGACCTGGAATGAAGCCCTATGGTTGACTGCTAGGAGAAGGTGAGCCTAGATAGGGTAAAGATCGGATTGTACAGAGAACCCATGATCTTGGATGGTGAAATTAGTGGCATGTGTAGAAGACCTAAATTGTTCCCATGAAGGATAAAAAGGTGAGAAATGATGACATGAAGTTTGAAGACCAATTTGGTGGCATTTTGTCCTGACTGGTCCAGAGGCCTAAAAGATAGGTTGAAAACTAGGGCCTTGCGATAACTAGGGTTGTGGGTGCATTGAGAAGCTAGGATTTTGGATTATAGTAGGATTGGTGGATAGATTGAATATTTTCAAGGTCTTCTATGATATTTTTTAGAATAATTGGGATCTTTAGACCCAAAACAGTGAAATTTGGCCTACTAGGAAATAGGCCAATTAGGCCTCCTAGTGCATTTGTCAACAATTGGATTGTTGAAGTATCCAGAAGTGTGGGAAAAGGTTCTAATGGACTTTTAATGGGATAAGGACATAGGAAAGAGTCTATGAGATGTATGGGGAAGATTCTAAGCAAGGGTTTTGGATTCTAGGGGAAAGATTTAGTGAAAAACCTATAAAATTGGAGAACTAGTTGGACTAGTTGATCCTAGATATATTTTGTGTCTTCAACAAATCAACTATACCTAGGAGGCAAGTTGATAGAGAGGATATAGGAGATCCATATTGGAGAAGTACACATGGAGGAGTAACCATTAGATGGTTAGTAGAAAGGATAAGTAATTTGGAGGAAAGAAAGACTAGAACCCTCAACCCTTTGCATTAGAGTGGTATCAGAGCCAAAATTTCTCTAAGTTTGGTGTATGTCTGAAGGGGAGGAGAGTCAATAGGTTGACAGCATGCCTCCTAAGGTAATGAGCAGTGATGCCATTGTAGAATTGGTTTAGGGCCTCTTGGAGAAGGCTAGTGTGTCAAAACCAAGGAGTAAGAAGAGAATAACTGAATGGGGAGATGAGAGTGATGATGAAGAAATTGAAAATCTGTCAGGATAATCTAAAGGGAAAGAAGTGGAAATGGATAAAGAACAAAAGGTGTTCTTGGATGCCTTCAAGTCCATCAACAAACATAGTATGGAACATATACCGTATTATTGTGGCAGCTTGAATGTAGAAGAGTTATTGGATTGGTTAGAGGCCATAGACAACCATTTTGACTACAAGGAAGTACCAGAGGAGAAGAGAGTCAGCTATGCAAAGGCTAGACTCAAGGGATATGCATTGGTGTGGTGGAACATGATGCAAGATGACAAGGTAGCCACTGGTAAGAAGAAGTTAGTTTCTTGGGAGAGAATGAAGATAAGAATGAGGGCACAATTCCTACCCACTGATTATGAGATCCAAATGTATCAAAAGTTTCAAAACTTGAGACAAAAGGAGTTGATAGTAAGTGCCTACACTGAGGAGTTTCACAAATTGAGCCTAAGAGAAAGAAGGCAAGAAGAGGAGGTAGAAAAGGTAGCAAGGTATGTCAAAGGGTTGAGACAAGGGATTCAAGATGAGATTAGTATGATGGGTCCTGACAGTATGCACAAGTATTTTGAGTTAGCTTTGAGAGAAGAGGAGAAGCCTAGAAGGAGGAATTATTTCCAACAAAGAGGTAGAGGTAACAACAATAGAGGATTCAGAGGCAAGAATAACTTTGGCAGAGGACAAAGCCCAAGTAGATTAGAAGATAATCAATCTATGGATAATAGTTGGGGTAGTCAGTGTAGAGGATCATTTCAGAGAGGAGTATATAGAGGAAGAGGACCACCAAGGGGTAGATTCTAGTCAGAAGGAAGGTCCAACTCTATCTTCACTAACAGATGTTACAATTGTAATCAAGTGGGCCATACAATGGGCAAATGTCCTGACAAAACCTCCACATCATCTATTTAGGAAAGAAGAAATTAGTTGGTGCAAGAGGATGACACACAAAGTGTCACTTCTCCCATCTCTAAGGCAGGGTTAGTATTGGATGGAGAGAATATAATGTTGAGAAGGACTTTGTTGAGAGTTCCTAGTGTCAAAAAACCACCTCAAATATAGAACTTGTTCAAGACTACTTGTAGGTCCCATGGGAAGATCTGCAAGGTGATAGTGGACTCTGGATGCATAGAGAATATAGTGTCAACTAAGATGGTGGATAAAATGAAACTTAGGAGGATACCTCACACCACTCCCTATAAAGTATCATGATTAAACAAGGGGCAGATGATAGTGGTGGATGAACAAACAATGGTGGAGTTTGAAATAGGAGAGTACAAGGACAAGGCACTATGTGACATATTTCCCATGGATGCATGTCATCTCCTTTTAGGACGCCAATGGAAATATGATGTGAAGGTCATTCATGATGGTGAGAAGAAAAACTATGTGATTACCAAGCAAGGAAAGAAATTTCAAATGGATCCTTTACAAGAACCTAATGAAAAGAAACATGTGGGGACCAACGTGATGCTCTTGAGTGGAAAGGAGTTTCTAAAGACTATGAAGAAGGAGAAAGGGGTATGTTGTGCAGTGATAGTGAAGCCAAAGGAGGATACCAAAGAGAAAGTCAGTATGCCACAAGAAGTACAAGCACTGTTGGAAAAGTATCATGAAATAGTGGATAATGGATTTCCTAGTGAATTTCCACCCATGAGGGATGTAAGTCACCAGATAGACCTCATACCTGGAGATAATCTTTGTAACAAGGCAGCATATAAGATGAAACCAAGTCAAAATGCAGAGATAGCAAAATAGATTCAAGATTTGTTGGAGAAGGGACTAACAAGACAGAGTTTGAGCCCTTGTGTAGTGCCAACTATCCTTGTACCCAGGAAGGATGGCAAATGGAGGATGTGTATGAACTCCAGGGCTATAAAAAATATCACAATCAGATATAGATTTCCCATGCACTAGATTGAGGATTTGTTAGACAATTTGGGAGGTTCTTGTTATTTCTCCAAGGTGGATTTGAAGTTAGGGTATCACCAAATTAGAGTTAGGCTTGGTGATGAATGGAAGATAGCCTTCAATACAAATGAAGGGTTGTATGAGTGGATAGTAATGCCCTTTGGCCTAACAAATGCACCTAGCACATTCATGAGGCTCATGAATGAAGTGATAGAAGATTTCATAGGTAAGTTTGTAATAGTTTATCTTGATGACATTTTGATCTTTAGCGGGTCTAAGGAGGAGCACATGAAGCATTTGGAAATGGTATTGAGGAGGCTACACCAAGAGAAGTTGATAATCAATCAGGAAAATGTGAGTTCTTGAAAATTGAATTAGTGTATCTTGGTTTTATGGTTGCTAATGGATGTATGAAAATGGATCTTGATAAGGTCAAGTCTATTTTGGAATGGCCTACACTGAGATCCATAGGGGATGTTAGGAGTTTTCATGGTTTGGCCTCCTACTATAGGAAATTTGTGATAAATTTTATTCATGTATGTGCCCCTATCCTCAACACTACAAAAGGAGGAATCAAGTGTTAGTTCAAGCGGATAGTAGCAAAAAATCAAGGGTTTGAAATGTTGAAAAAGAGAATAGAAGAAATACCTACAGTTAAGTTCTCCAAATTTAATCAGTTATTTGTGGTGGAGTGTGATGCTAGCAAGCTATCCATAGGAGCAGTGCTAAGTCAAGAGGGACACCCTATGGAATTCTTCTTAGAGAAGTTGAATGAGGCCAAACAGAAGTACTCCACCTGTGATTTTGAGTTGTATGCTATGGTACAAGACATTAAAAAGTGGAGATATTATCTCCTACCAAGGGAATTTATGGTCTACACAAATAACCATGCCCTTAGTTTCTTGAATGGGCAAGAAAAATTGAATCAAAGGCACCTTAAATGGGTGGAAACTTTGCAATCATACACATTTGTGATCAAATACAAGAAATGAGTTAGCAACAAGGTTTCTAATGCTCTAAGTAGAAGAATACTAACCATACAGGAGATATAATTGCAAAGTGTGGGGGTGAATGATTTGAAAGACCTCTACAAAGAGGACAAAGATTTCAAAGATGCCTTAGAGGCATGTGTAAAGTTCCAACAGGGATTTAAAGTGGAGTTCACTGATTATATATTGCAGGAGGGACTATTGTTCAAAGGACACCTAATGTGTATACCTCAGTGCTCAATGAGGGAGAACATAGTGAAGGAGAAACACCAAGGAAACTTGGGAGGCCACTTTGGAGTGGATAAGAAACTTGAGCAAGTGAATAGCCATTACTATTAGTCTAGGTTACAGTCAGATGTTAGAAATTTTGTGGAGCAATGTTAGATATGTCAGAGGGATAAAGGACAAAGTAGTAATAGTGGATTGTATCAACCTCTATCCATACCTCAGAGGTCTTGGGAGTGCCTAAGTATGGACTTTGTTTTGGGGTTGCCTAAGACACCTAGGGGTCATGCCAATGTGTTTGTTGTGGTGGACCGATTTAGAAAAATGGCACACTTCATTCCATGCAAGAAAACTAATGATTCTTCACAGATTGCAATCTTATTCTTTAGAGACATTATAAGAATCCATGGATTTCCACTGAATATAGTAAGTGACAGAGATAGTAAGTTTGTGGGCCACTTTTGGAGGACCCTTTGGAAGATGCTAGGTACAAACTTGTATTTCTCTTCAGCCTACCACCCACAGTCAGATGGGAAAATAGAGGTAGTGAATAAGTCACTAGGGAACTTGCTAAGATGCTTGAATAAGCAACATGGATAGTCATGGGATCACATTATAGGCCAAGAAGAATTTTCCTATAATGACTCCATTAATAGGAGTACTGGTAAAAGCCCCTTTGAGATAGTCTATGGGACCAATCCTAGATGGATCTTAGAGTTAAGGGATCTCAATTTGCAAGATAAAAGGAGTGCCCAAGGGGACTCATTTGCAAAACAAATAAAGGAGCTTCATGATCAAGTCAAGAAGACTCTACAACAACAAGGGGAGAAGTATAAAGCAAATGAAAACAAATCAAGGAGGGGTCTATAATTTAAGGTAGGGGATCTAGTACTTGCTTACCTCAAGATAGGACCATTGAGGATATTGCATAAGTATGGAAAAAATGCCTATGAGGTGGAGTTACCTCTTGATTCGGGAATTTTACTCATTTTTAATGTATTTGACCTGTATCCCCATAAGGGGCCATCCTCAAACACTGGTCAAAAAACTCTTTCAGAGTTGGGAGAAGATGATTGGGTCAAACATTTACCTACCCCAATCCCTCTATAGTTAGATAGTATATTGGATTCGAAGGTGATTAAGAAGACAAGGAAGGGTACTTACAAATAGTATCTAGTCAAGTGGCAGGGACTACCTGAAGCTGAGGCAACTTGGATGAATGAGGTAGATATTCTGAAGCATGGGATCACCATTGAAGACCTCCTAACTCAAGGGACTTAAGTTATTTGTCCCAGAGGAGTATGGTGCAGAGAACATCCCATTTTGGTTTGGTTTGTGTGTTTTAGTGTTGTGTTAGGTGTTTGAGTGGGTTGTAATAAGATCCATTAGGTTGGATCCAAAGTTGATCATCTCCATGTTTATAAGAGCCAAGAGTGCTCCTAGGTGATATTGTGGTAATTTTGACCTAGAAAGGGAAAATTTATTATTTTTGTGTAACTTGGGTTTAGAGTGTCTTTTAGGATCCTAAGTAACCTAACTAGGGTCATGGAAGTCAAGAACATGCATCAAGTTGACTAAAATAGTCAACTAGCAAAAGATGCTAAAAAGTTGCTCGAGAAAATTTTGCAACTTTTTGCAAGAAGTTGCTGATGGAGGTTGGAGCGGTTGTAACTACCCATTCTCGGGTATTTGAGCATGGATCGATTATTTTTAGAATTTTAATGGAGTTTTGGATTGGATAACACTTTTGTGAACCCTCTATACGGATGTTAGACTCTGTTTCCTTGTAATTTTTAACGTTTCTTGCTTTCTATACGGCTGTGTACAGATTGGATTGAGTGATTGGACCCCATGGGGGTTTAGTGTTTTGAATTATCTTTCTTATGCACATAGTATTTTTATTTAAAGTTAACATAGTGTAAAGTTAGAGTAGGTTTTAAGCCACTGGTTTGCAAGTTCCATTTGCAGAGTTGCAGAGGTAAATATGGCTCTAACCTAAACATCCACCAGTGAAGTTGGTTGACACCATGGGGGATGAAGGGTTAGGGTCTATATATAATGTTTTTTCTTTTCTTTTTGTTTTTGTAATGGGATTCCTAGACCTGGAATGAAGCCCTATGGCTGATTGCTAGGAGCAGGTGAGCTTGGATAGGGTAAAGATCAGATTGCACAGAGTACCCATGATCTTGGATGGTGAACTTAGTGGCATGTGTAGAATCCATAAAGTGTTCCCATGAAGGATAAAAAGGTGATAAACGATGATAGGAAGTTTGAATACCAATTTGGTGGCATTTTGTCCTGACTAGTCCAGAGGCCTAAAAGATAGGGTAAAAACTAGGACCTTATGATAACTAGGGTTGTGGGTGCATTGAGAAGCTAGGATTTTGGATTCTAGTAGGGTTGGTGGATAGCTTGAATATTTTCAAGGTATTTTATGAGGTTTTTTGGAATAATTGGGAGCTTTAGACCCAAAATAGTGAAATTTGACCTACTAGGAAATAGGCCAATTAGGCCTCCTAGTGCATTTGTCAACAATTGGATTGTTGAAAGTGTGGGAAAAGGTTCTAATGGAATTTTAATGGGACAAGGACATATGCAAGAGTCTATGAGATGTATGGGGAAGATCCTAAGCAAGTTTTTTGGATTCTAGGGGAAAGATCTAGTGAAAAACCTAGAAAATTGGAGAACTAGTTGGACTAGTTGATCCTAGATGTATTTTGTGTCTTCAAAAAATAAACTATACCTAGAAGGAAAGTTGATAGAGAGGATCTAGGAGATCAATATTGGATAAGTACACATGGAGGAGTAACAATTGGATGGTTAGTATAAAGGACAAGAAATTTGGAGGAAAGAAAGGCTATAACCCTAAACCCTCTGCATCACACAAACATACATTTATGCTAGGAACACTTACTTTTGGTGACTTCACAGTTGTTTCAACTAGAGAATATGAGATTATTGATAGAAAATTACAAGAGGAGTATCATTTGTTTCACCATGGAGAAATAAAAAATATGATCTAGAAGGATACATTCATGCTTGTTAGAAGAAACAAAATCTTGGAGATTACTTGCATGAGACTGTTGAAGTTGAAGTCATCTTCAGGAATTTGGAAGAGGATCAAGCACAATAAGTAATTGATGACTATAATAGAAGGCTAATAGAGAAGACAAATAAATTATCCTAGATGAATTCAGAGACACCAGATATAGATGAAGATCCCATTGAGGAAGCGGTATCAATGTATTATGCACCAGAGCTACAAGAAATACCAAATGAGGATGAAAGGATTATCACTGAGTTGAGAATCCACAAGGATGATAGGATAGATGCATACAATGCATTTGTTTTAGATGAACAATTTTTCAAATCCAAGGAATTTACTTCTTTCATTTACAATTTTAGAGGGAAGAAATTAAGAGATTCCATTCCAATATTGATCCCTGACAATGAGGCTAAATTGATGCTAAAACTTAAGAAGGACATACATGAAGAAATGAAAACAATGACTCCAAAAAAGGGTAAAAAAATGTTGATTTAGGAATGAGTCATTCTATTTCTAGGATGGGACATGAGTGCATCTTTTATTTTTGACACTATGTTAAAGTATGACAAGAATGATTTCAAATTGGATGTCCACGGTGTTAAAGATATGCTTATAGGTTCTTGATTTGTTGAAAAAGAAGAAACCATGATACTATGGGTATTGTACCCTCCTAATCAAAGATAAAATATTATTGATGTGGAAAAAGCATTTGGACATATGATTAAATTAAAGGTGGGAGAAATAGACCTAGTTTCTATTGCAAATATTGGTGTTGACATTTCAAAATTAACAAAGGCATAGACATAAAGGTTAGTGAGGGAAAGATATTAGTATAAATCTATGTATGAGGAGGTTTTAGGAGGTGGTGGTCAACCTGTGCCCATGTTACCTACAACAAAAGAAGAAAATGGAGAAATAAATGTGAAGAATTGGAGGGTGAAAATATAGAACTGATGAAATAGATGCAAACTGTGAGAAGTGATACCGCAATATTTCTGTTGAGAAATTGATTGGAGAATCTGTCAAAACATCTTGATGTATTTTGGGAATCATATAGAATGAATTATGATAACACCATTTCTCATGACCCATTGAAACCTAGACTTGAAAGGGTATTAAATGAGGATCCAAGCCCCACACTGATCAATGAAATAAAAGGAAGGATTAAGATGCATGATCAGTTTGGTGAAGATTTAAAGAATGAATTTGAAGAATTTAGAAAGCCTATCAAGAAGGTATTACCACCATTCCTTAAAAAAAAGTGAGAGATGAAGGACAAGGATAAAAGGGTTTCAGAATGCCATAGATTACTTGATGTTTCCCTTAGTGCCATTGAGAATGAGAGTTTTGAGTTAAAGAAGACATTGAAGCGTATGGAGAAATTCCTTGAACTTGAGTTCATTGTGCAAAAAATCATTGAAAATGAAGATACACACACTTCATGAGAGTACCTGCAACATATTGTTGAATGTCGAAATATCTTGGGAAATTAAGATCTCCATTTTCTATCTATTTTTATGTCACTTGTTAATCAAGTATTTTGGTTTGATTGTCTCATTTAGTTAAGATTTTATGAAAGGTTGCAACCTTTCATTTTGTAACTAAATCCTCATTTATATATAGAGGATGTAAAGTTCCAAAAAGGGACGATAAAAATACACTGGACAATGAGTTTTTTTGGTTTTGTTTCTGAAACATCAGAGTGTGAACGACTATATGTAACCATTTTTTTATCATATGCTTATTTCAAAAGATTGCTTCATTATGCAACTCTTATGCATTTGTGATTTCAAATTTAGTTTCAATTTGAGCATTAGGTAGAAGGATTTTTTTTTAGACCTCTTTGTCTTATTGGTATCTCAGAGTTTCTTGGGGTAGAAGGTGTTAACGATGTGTTTCTTGGGGTTTGGGCATGGCTGGGGTTTATGGGTGGTGGAACTCAGGGGCTTTTCTCTAGGATGTTGCGCTGGAGCAGGATGGAGCAGAAGGGCCAGTTCCATTGATATGACAGGTAAGTATTCTATGAACATCACAATATATGACAACAAAGCATGCTTTCAATCATCTAAATATTCACTAGTTTTCTATTTTATTATTTTTCTGTGTAGATCATATAAGTTTTCTTCTTTAAATCTCAGCTATAATTAACAATGTGATTGATGCTAAAGAAATAATTTTTTTACATTAGGATGTTTCTTGATATATTTACCATTTTGTTGACCAGTTCATTATATGTCCAACATCAGAGAATATCAGGTATGATTCTCTTTGCTGCCAATTTTTTGAGGATATTTTTTTGATCTTATCCTATTAGGGTAGGTCTTGAAACTATTGTAAATGGATTGGGGCATGTATACAGTGGTTTGTCAAATTGACTATATTTAGCTATATTATGTATCCTTGAAGTATAAATTAATAATTTAGTTATTAAATAGGTGTAATTCTTAATCTTTTGATCGGTGGCAATATATGCAAAAATCACTTAGGAATTTTAAATGAATTCTTCTCACAAGTTTTCTATTGAAATTTCATTTTCATTTTCTTGTGGGGTTTCCATGCGCTGAGCTCCACTATAAGCTAGTAAATACCATTTCTGTATTTTCTGCCACCATTTCAACTCTTCTTGCAACACTTTCCACAAGCTCTGAATACCTAATTTCCTAATCTCCTTAGAAGTTTCTTTATTAGAAATTTCAATGGCTTATGCAGAAGAAATAAAATCCATTAAAGTAATACCAACTCTTTTAGTACTATTGTTTTTAGGAAATTAGTTTGATTTGAAGCTCTAGAAGTGACCATTAGGTTTATAATTTGACTAAGAGTTGGTATAATCATGGTAGGGGATGAAAGTATTAATGGTTGGCATGGGCAACATTGGTTGTGAGCTCCTCAAAACCCTTATGTTGATGGGCTTCAAAGACGTGCATGTTGTAAGTGAAGAATTCACTTCATTTTTTCCAAAGCATCGAATAACACATTTTTTTTTCAAGGCAACCTTATGCATATAGCTAAAAGTTTAGTACAACAAATTTTGCTTTCAGAATTAATATATTATGTATCATTTTGGTAGCTAAATTAGAATTTGGACAGTGCAAATTGAACCGTGCTTGTGGCATTTTATATTTCACCCAATTATTGAACACTTTGTTATAAATTTAATATATTTTGCCTTATTATTGAATAATAGAATTGAAGCTGTTATACTTCACTTAGGAATTCAATAATAAAGTTAGCATCGTAGATTCTGCAAAGTGGTGAATGTACCTTTTTTTGTAGATTATTGATAGGTTTTTGTAAATCTTGGTTCAGATTAAGTCTATATGACTTCAAATTTGTTAAATTACACTTAAATTGCAATCTTACCATTTGTAAATTTAGGTGCAGATCAAGTGTACTCATAATAGCTATTTCCCATGAGTGTCACTTGGCCAGAAGTCTCATGGCTTACATACTTGTCTCACGCATGAAAAATGACAAGTACATCCTTTGATCTTGCTTGCGAGTTTAGTGCCCATTCTGTCTAGGGGTATCCTCTGTACGTAATTATTGATCCTGAAAAAATCTAAAAAATGATATATTGTCCAAAATGCTAAAAATCAGAAAATGTCCTGAAAAAATGATCATATTGTTAATCTCTAAGTTTTGTTGATGATTAGTGACCAACACTTAGTCATTTACTTAGGCAGTTTTAGTTGGCTATCATTGTGGCCAAGCTAAAAATATCCAAGGCCGAGCAACATTGCCAAGCAGTATTCAGGTTGTCGAGTTACATCATGAGCCAAGTAGTATACTTAGTGCCGAGCGATAGAGATGTCAAGTGCCGAGAAAAACAATTTTTGTATACATGTCTGGATTGATTCAAACTTTGAGGATAAGTGTTCAAGCCGACTTGTATAAGCTTTTTGGGCCGACTTATGTACACATTTAATATTTTCCTACGGAGTTAATTATGCATTTAAATATTTTATCCTATGCATGACCTATTGTAATTATTAATTATAATACCTTGGAGGCATGAGTATTAGATCTCGATCGTTGATCTAGATCTCGCTACCAGACTTGAATAGATATATAAGATTGCTTCTTAACCCTATTTTGTGAGTGTGGAGAGAAGTGTTGACTGCATTTTCAAGGTGAAATGCACAGAGGGTTATTTTTGTAAAGAAGCATAGATCAAGCAGAGTGACAGAATAGTGAAAAACAGAGTAAAGACATATCAGATTGTGAGATCACAGAAGGTACTGGAAAGAGGAGATCTGTCATCATCATTTGAGTGCATAACGAAGGATCATTACTTGAAACATTCTAATCATTGTATCAGGTGAAATCTCTTAATAGAGTGGTTCTAGTAGAACTTTCTAAATCTCCTAACAGAGTGCTTACTTTATTGTAAGTTGAAATCCTTTCATAGGGTAGATTGTAATGATCTTTAGCTCTTAACCGGGCAGACCTTTAACCAGGTAGATTGCATTTTGCAATAAACTTTTGTAGCCCTAATAGGCACACTTTAGTTTTGCAATAGTGAAGAATTTTGTGGATGTCATCCCCACCCCATTTTTACCTATTCGGGTTTCTGGGTTACCAAGTTCTTGTGTTATGAGTTACTTATTTCATTGTGTATATGCTATTTGATGTTACATTAGATTCATTTATGTATGAATGTGGATCATTTTGTTTTAAGTGTTTAAATTTGAAGATCTGAGTCACCCCCCTCTCAGTATCTTGCTTTCCCATTATTGTATTTCCAACACATATTAGTAAAAACCTAGCAATAGGCGCTTTGATGTATCTCAAAAAAATTATATATTGCAAAAATACAAAAAATCAAAAAATTCAAAAATTCAAAAAAATAGAAAAAGTGCCTTGGTGAATATCTAGAAACAGGTGCCTTGGTAGCAAAAATTCAAAAATTTTATAAAAAGTCCGAAAAAAAAGAAGAAAAAAATGAAAAAATGAAAGAGAAAAAATTGTAATAAAATCCAAGTGGTGAAAACCTAGAAACGAGCGCTACTTGAGGCCTTTGCACCTGTGTTTCTTAGCGCATGTCCTCGACACTTAGCCTTTCTCCATCATGCCTTGTCCTTGTTGCCTTGGTTTGGAATTGGTCTTTGTCTTTTTCTTTGTCTAGGGGGCATAACTGTGTTAGCTTCGGTCTCTTGGATGCATTAGTCTTTAGGACGCCTCACAAATGGTGTTTTTCAACACCACCTCAATTGTATTTTTCAATACAATCCCTGACATTGAGTGTTTTTCAACACTTATCAGTTTGGTCTTACCCCATTTTTTCATGTGATTTTACCTTCTTGAAAGCATTAAATCCTTATCCTTGGAACTCAGTTTTAGTTAACACACTTAAATTTTTAAACACAACACTTAATGCTTGAGCTATGTCATGATCTTTTCTTTGTGTGCTGACTGTTATTAATTTTTGTTAAGTGTCCTTGCCTAATAAGTCTCTCCGTGATGCATAGCTAGAGGATTTGGGGCATGGAACATGTTTTTATTTGCTTCCTACTTTATGCTTCACTATTTTTGCACAACCATTTTGTTGGTCATCCTGGCCTCTATGCCTTGATGCGAGCATGGTTTTTCTACATTAAATTGGGTAAGCTAACATCGAAGTCATCTTGACCTTTATGTCTTTGATGCTTATGTTAGAATCTTTCCACATTCCAATCCAATATAAATTTCATTTATATCTTCATAGTTGCGCTTGTGACTAGTGATGATGTCCGTTAATAATGGCCCAATGATGAAAATAAGTTCCTTAACATTCTCTAATGAATGATGAACACAAAATCCTATGTTACAGTTTCTCTATTGCAAGTACACCTTTGAATTTTCATGTAGCTTGCATTGTTAGACTTCATGTTAATTTGCATTTTTAGGCTGCATTATGAGTTTGAGAGGGTTTTACTTCATCTTTCTCGTGGACTTTTAATCAACTGTGGTCATGTTTAATCTTCATTTTCTTATCTTCTTTCGTGATCTCAATCAAAATTTTCTATCTTAAACAGTTGATTGATTTTGGGGCATTCTCTCTCTTAAGGCAAATTATCTTTCTTCTCTCCATTTCTTTCCACCTCTTCCAAACTTCTATCTTACATTCGCTTTCACCCCACTTATTTTCTTCTAATTCAACCTTGGAGCATAATCTTTCATGCTTGATGATCTACCTTGGTTCTTTGATCCTTAAATCTTTCATCTTACATCAATAACCTTATCTTTAGTTGGATTTGAGAAAATTTATCAACTTGCTATTTCTCCTCTATCTCATTTCAATTTCTATCACAAGAGGGCAGTACCTATCAAACTTTAATCCTTGATTCAGCTTTATCAATCCTATCAATTGCTTCACTTGGGGCAACCTTGCTTGAGATTCTTATCTCGGACATGTTAATTACTTATTTACAACGGTGTTGACCTTGTCTTTTTTTGCAATCAACTTATCTTTGTTCTGATGTTAATTACTTATTTACAATGGTGTTGATGTCTGTGTTGTTTTGTGATCCCAAATCGATCTCACACTTCAACTGCATTCTTTGACTACATGTGTTCCCAGAATGATGACACATTAGTCAAAGAGGGGCAAATGTATGCACCCTAAAATGGTTGCCTAGACTATGGGCCCCATTTATCATTTTATCATTTTATCAAATTCCTGAATCAATGCCTTGAAACATTTTGAATTCAAATCAATTTCCTTGATCAAATCGTAATTAATTCAAGTATTTCAATATTTCCTAAGGTTTGATCATTTTTATTTAATTAAAAGATTTAATCTCCCTTTTAATTAAATAAAATTCATCTTATTTAATTAAATAAAATTCCTCCCATTTAATTAAATAAAATTCTT
>MU223536.1:2168040-2180732 GCA_018584345.1 Thuja plicata
AATTCTTCTAATTTATTTAATTAAAAGAAAACCCCTCTTTTAATTAAATAAATAAAAATCCCCACTTAAAGCTCTTCTTTTGATGAAAAAAGAAATAAATTAAATAAAAATCCCTTTTTCTTCACATCTTTCTAAGTGGTGGGATTTTTTCTTTTTAAATGAGCACATGAATCAACCAAGATTTATTCTCCACCATTGCTCATTTCTTTTTGCCTCTTAATCTCAATTGTTCACTTTCCTATGTACGAAAATCTCTCCTTCTCATTTAGGATCCCACTTTTTTTGGTATTGTTATGCTACAGGTTTGGAGAGCAATTTTGGAGGAGATTTCGAGCACTCAAGCTTGGATATTGCAACTTCTCTATCTTCTTGTCTTCTTCTTCTTGCATCCATGGATATTCATGTAGATTGGATTCATATTAGATTAAATTCATATTTTCTTCCATAGATTAAGCTTGCATATTTCCTTTTATAGATTAGTCATGCATTGTTATCATATAGATTAATTTCCTTTTATGCATTGCAATCATATAGAATAGTTGTCATTTTCATGCATTGAATCTCTCATTTTATGGTGTACTTGCAAGGGCACAACTAGGTCAATCTGAGGGCCTCCATCATAAACCTTTGCACTCCATGACTAGGGAGCTATGAGTCAATATTTGAGGCCTCATTCTTGAGCAACCTTGAATGGAATGACCCATAGAAGTGTGACACATTTTTAGCACACAATGTGAAACCTGTTACAGTCTCTGTTTGCTTCAATGATTGGATATCTCTGAGAGAACTGGATGTGATGTGCAAGGACTTGTGAGGAGTTTATGTGGAATCAATTATAAATTTAACTGATGGAAATGTATGTGGAAATCAATCAATAATTTTAAATGAATTCTTCTCGCAAGGTTTCCAATGAATTTTCATTTTCATTTTCTAGCAGGTTTTCCATGCGCCGAGCTCCGCTATAACCTAGTAAATACCATTGCCATGTTTTCTTCCACCATTTCAACTCTCCCTGCAACACTTTCTGTAAGCTCTGAACACCCATTTTCCTACTCTCCTTAGAAGTTTCTTTATTAACAATTTCAATGGCTTCTGTGGAAGAAACATATGAAATTAAAGTAATACCAACTCTTTTAGTTCTATTTTTTTTAGGAAAGTTTGATTTGAAGCTCCAGACATGACCATTAGGTTTCTAATTTGACTAAGAGTTGGTATAATCATGGTAGGGGGAAAACTATTGATGGTTAGAGAGGGCGACATTGGTTGTGAGCTTCTCAAAACCCTTGCATTGACACGCTTCAAAGACGTGCATGTTGTAAGTGAAGAATTCACTTCATTTTTCCAAAGCATCGAAGAACATATTTTGTTTTGGGAAACCTTTTTCATATAGCTAAAAAGTTTAGTGCAACAAATTTTTCTTTCAGAATTAGGATATTCCATATCATTTTGGTGGCTAAATTAGAATTTGGACAGTGAGAATTGAACCATGCTTGTGGCATATTATATTTTGCCCAATTATTGAACATTTTGTGGCTCCTTCATTATCCTCACCTAGGAATTCTTGATCAATCACAATCAATTTTTTTTAGATATAGATAGCGTTATAATTCTGACAAAATTGCAAATATAAACCGACGAGGATGCTGTAAATCCGACAACATTTTCATCACAATCTTTCATCTCATGTCGTTGGAATTCCAACAGTAAGGAAAACCAAAAATGACGAGGATGTTGTACATCCCACAACACTGTGGTTGGAATACTTCATCTAATTTTAATCAGAATTATGACTACCATGAAAACCTAAACCAACGAGGATAGGTTCAGAAATCTGACCTAAACTCTCCAAAAGTAGACTCGTGTTTTCTGACATCATGGCTGTCAAAATTATGACGACCATGGATATGTCAAATTTTTTGAGTAAATATTTTTGACAGCCGTTTTAGTCAGAAGTGTGACTAGTGGTGGTCGGAATTCTGACTAAATTCCATAAAAAATTGGACCCAAATGTATTAGTGATATTATTGACTTATATTTAATTCTTTTCACTAAGATTTCCCTTTTAATTAAATATATTGTATGGACACCTTAGTATTATAGCTCGTTTGAAAAAGTATGAAAATTTTCAAGTTATGGGAGGCCTAAAAGTGTCTTTAAGCTCCGTAAATGTGCCATAGATATAAATTAAATTAGTCTTTGGAGTTAAAATTCTTAAATAATTAATATAGTGATTTTTAAAAGGGAGTTTTTGGAAAGTTCCCTAAAAAGCTTATAAAAAAGGTGGATGGAGAATTCATTTGGTATGTTGAGTTTATTAATTTTAATAATTCTCTTTGAGAAAATCCTATATGGCTCTAGAGTTGGAATTAGTTCAACTTAGGGTTTATGAGCACAAAATCCCTTAAAGGTAATATTGTCTACGTTGAAAGACATAATCTTTAGAATATCTTGGTGATTTCATATAGACTGGACTTTAATGGTATTTTGATATCCTCTTCTTCTTCTTCTTATTCTTCATTTCTTATAGCGTCTTATCTTAGAGGTTATTCATTATGGCTGATTAAGAGGATTTTGATGGTTTATTGCATACCCAATTGGGTATGATTTATGTTGGCCATACATTCTAAGGCTAGTTGTACCATTCAAGGAATGAAGTATTTATTGGAAGAGGAGGGTTCTAGGGTTTAGAGATGGTTTGATAATTTCATGGGTAGTGTTTGGACTGTTCTAAGCTATATTTATTCACCACATAACTCTAGGAGGTTTTCCTGAAGTTTGACATCCATTTGTATAGTGCTAGTTTGCATATTTTGTGAACAACTCAATCCATTTCCTTTCTTTATTTTTTGGGTATGTTGGAAATACATATTGAATGATATTTTATGAATTGGGTTTCCCTTACTTTAAATAATCTTTGTATATTTAGATAAAATATTAAATTTAAAAAATTTCAACTTTGTTATTTTATATATATTGTCATTTTTTTGAGTTGTTAGTTTGTTGCAAGTTACTTTATTATCTTCACTTTATTTATCATCTCAAAACCATTGAAAAATCCACAATGAAAATTTAAAAAAAGAAAAAATAGGTCTACTTATTACTGATTCACTTGTGAGTTATTGAAACTAAATTGCATTTTTTGCACACTACTTTTGAGTAACCCGTGCTAAAATAGAGGGATTACTTAGGTCCTTTCCAATATTTTTCATTGAATTTTGGATCCCTTATATGTCCATTTGGCTCCATTTCTTAAATTCCTAGACCATTCCTTATGATTTTAGTGCTTGTGTTGTACCTGTCAGAGTTATCCTTGCTTTTGGTTCCTTATTGTTAGTCAAATCCACTTCATTATCTTTTATGGAAATAATAAAGACCAATAATTTACTAGATGTGACACGAAATTTTTTTTTCTTAGGATTCAAGCATATATTGTATTCTCTTAACCTATCAAAAATCCATCATTGAACAACATGATATTTTTCTCTTATTTTTTTATTTACGTATATATCAACATGTAATCTTTGACAATATCAAGGATAAAGTCATTAAAGATGATGGTCATGCAGGTTGTTGATAAGTTCCACCTAAATTCTTGAGGCCAAAAGAATAACTTTGACAATAAATTTTTTTGCAAGGTGTAGTGCATGCTATTTTATATTTATCCTTAACTATAAAATAATTTGTTAAAGGAAAATAGTGTTAGGATTTAGGCAAATATGAGCAATAAATAATATTAATATAATGTAGAAATAAGAAAGACAAAAAAAAATAACACAAAGATTTAACATGGTTTACCCAATATGGGCTACATCCACTAGAGAAACAACCGTCCACTTATTTTATTATCCAATGAAGATAAAATTATAAAATGATGATATTTTACATCACACAACCACTTATTTATCAAGCCTTTTTAGGTGATTTACAAGGCCAGTTAACAAAATTAACCCTAAAACATTTCTCTGACAGGGATACATTACGAGTGTACATGTGAACAATATCCCACTTAAAGAATGATCAGGCTCTGCACTGAATAATCTCCCACTTGGAGATTGATCCTATAGAAACATCATTTCCCTTGTAACTCTTGACACACCTGGACCTGACTAGTTCTTATTTCCACTATGATCAACTTGGAAGGCCAATAGAAACTAAGAAGGAAGCCAATTTCTCTCAAGTTAATGCCTTGGTTAACATATATGGTAGATTCTAGCTAGTGTGTATCTTCTCTAGCTTAAACTGTCTATCCTCTAAAATTGAGCATATGAAATGGTACTTCAAAGCTAAATGTGTTTGGTATTAGAGAGAAGGGTTGAGTTCTTTGCAAGATGAATCACACTTTGACTGTCACTGTACAACCTACTATTCTCTTGTGTCTTTCCTAATTCCTCCATAAACCTTCATAATTAAATATTCTCCTTACTAGCCTCTATAACAATAACATATTCTTGTCCTATTGTTGAAAGTGCTACAACCTTTTTCAATCTGGAAATCCAACTGATCATTGTGCCACCTATAATAAAAATATACCCTATAGTGCTCCTCCTGCGATCAATATCTCTTGCCAAATGTGAATCAACATATCCTTCTAGAGTGGAATGGGAGCTTCTAAAAACTAAGGATTGAGTTTTTGTACCTCTCAAATACCTGAGAATCTACTTTTCTGTACTCTAATGCTATTTTTTTTAGGATTATTCCATTACCTTCGCACAACTCCCATTGCATGTGCAATATTTGGCCTTGTACACACCATATCATACATCAAGTTGCCAATTTATGAAGAGTATGGAACCTTAGACATGTACTCCAACTTCTCTTGTGTCTTGGGGCTCATCTCCTTGGACAATTTCAAATGACTAGGCAAATGTGTACTAACTGGTTTTTGATCTTGCATCTGAAATATTTTCAACATCTTCTCTATGTAATCACTTTGAGACAATGTTAATGTGTGATTTTTCATGTCTCTAGTTATCCTCATACCAAGGATTTGTTTTTTTGTACCCAAATCCTTCATAGAAAATGACTATTCTAATTCATGTTTAAGGTCATTTATATGCTTCATATTAGACCCGACAACAAGAATATCATCATCATATAATAACATAATAATCTAGCTACCATTACCCAATCTCTTAAAATACACACAATGATCATAATTTCATCTATTATAATATTCTTCAACCATAAACCTATCAAATTTAAAATACCATTTTTGGAGTTCATGTTTCATCCCATACAAGCTCTTCTTCAACCTACACACTTAGTCCTCCTTACATTTGACCTCATATCCCTGTGGTTTCTACAAATAAATCTCTTCCTTCAATTTTGAATGGAGAAAAGTTGTCTTGACATCTAATTTTTCTAGATGCAAATCTTTTATAGTCAAAAGACTTAGAATAGTTCAAATTGAAGTCATTTTAATAGCAGGAGAAAATATTTCATCAAAATCAATACCCATTTTCTATGCAAAACCTTTTACCACAAGTCTATTCTTATGTATTTTCTTTCCTCCATGTTCTTCCTTTAACTTGTAAACCCATTTGTTAAGAAATACTCTTTTACGTTCAAACAATTAAACTAACTCCCAAGTTTGATTTTGTATCAAGGAATCCATGTCCTTTTTCATTCCTTACTCCCACTTATTTCTAGTTTCAACCTCCATTGCTTCTACATAACTTTTTGGTTCACTTGAATCAATCAATAATAACTAATCTTGTGGTTATGGTTGTTCAATATTTTTTGGCATTGTTGTTACTACATTTTCTGGGATTTTATCAAGCACTTTCTTTTCTTATTTATTTCCATGTATAGGATCCTTGTACACAATTTTTTCATTAAATATGACATCTCTACTCCTAATGATTTTATGAATCTCATAAACCCATAAATGATAACCAAAATCATTAACTCCATATCCAATGAAATTACACTTCTTGGATTTTGCCTCAAGATTTGATCATTTTTCTATATGAATATGGACAAATGCTTCACAACCAAAAGTTTTCAGAAATGAGTAGTTTACCTTTATTTTAGTCCATGTCTCCTCTAGAATACCACCATCTAAGGAACCTAAAGCCTCTCTATTTATTAAGTAAACATAAATATCTACAACATCTGCCCAAAATTGTAAGGGAAATCATGCATGCTCCATGATTGTTTTATTCATCCTTTCATACACACGATTTTCTTGTGGTGTTCTAGGAAGCATCTTTTGTCTAGAAATCCCATGGTATGAACAATAACTATCAGAATCTTTTATGCAGTATTTACCTCCATTATCTAATTTAAGACACTTCAATTTTTTTCTTATTTCATTCTCAACCAAATATTTCCATTTCTTAAAGATTTCAAATACATCATATTTTTTGGGAATGAAATAAGCCCAATTTTTCTTAGGTACATCATCAATAATTAAAGTAACATAATAATAAGATCCATCGAGAGATGATACATAAGTTGGTCCCCATACATCTGAGTGGAAAAGCTCTTACTTTTCACTCTTCTTTTCCTTCCTAACTTTGAGAAATCTAACTCTTTTTAAATTTCCATAAACATAGTTTTCACAAAAATCCAAATCAACTTGTTTCAAACCTAGCGATAAATTCTTAGAATGAATAATCTTCATCCCCTTCTCACTCATGTTCCCAAGTTGATTATACCATAGAGTTGTATCCATTTATGTGCTAGCTAGGTTAATAGAATAATCAGTATTATAAGTACATAAATATAATTTACCTACCTTTTCCCCTTTTTCTATTATTAATGATCCTTTAGTAACCTTTCACGAATTATCTGTGAATGTGACTATGCAACCTCCACTTCCTAGTTGTCCTACTAATATTAAATTTCTCCTCAAATCAGGAACATGTATCACCTCTTTCAGTAATCACTCATTTCCACTTGGTAATTTTATTTGTATGTTTCCCTTTCCAATAATTTTTCATGGTTCATCATCACCTAAATAAACATGTCCAAAATCACCTTTAACATAGTCTAGAAAATATTTTCTATGGGGTGTGGCATAAAATGAAGCCTTTGAGTCTAAAACCTAAGAATCAATAATATTATCCAAAGAAATAATCAAATCATCTTGTAACACATCAACTTCTACATTTCTTCCTTTTTATTTTCTTGTTGTCCATCCCCTTGTTTTCTCTTTGGAGACCAACAATCTTTCTTTAGATGTCCTTTCTTTCCATAATGCCAACCCTCCATGTTTACCCTAGATTTTAATCTTCCCTTCATAGATTTCCTATAATTACTCGAGCTCTTTCCTCTTTCCTTATGTTGTCCCATGTTTTGAATGATTAAAGCATTAGTTGATGTCTCACCTATTCTTTTCCACCATATTTCCTCGCTAAGGATAACACCAACAACATCGTAAAACTTTAAAGTGTTTGAACCAGATACAAATTTACCTACAACCATGACCAAAGTATTTCAACTTTCAGACAATGAGCATAAAATCAAGAGATCCCTAACCTCATCTTAAAAATTTAATTTTATAGAACTGAGTTGATTAGTAATCATGTTAAACTCATTCAAATGACTAGTAACAGTCTCATCTTCTGACATCTTCATAATAAATAAATGTTTCATAAGAAATACCTTATTTGAGATTGGGGCTTTCTCATATAGTCTATTTAATGTTTCCATTAGATCCTCTGCTGTTGTTTCTTTTTCTATATTGAAATCCACTAATGGTGCTAGGCATAGTTGTATTGTTCTTACTTCCTTCCTATCAAGAACCTCCCATTGTATACTTTTCATAACCACTAAATTCTTTTTTTTTATCCAATGGTAAGTAAAGATCCTTTTGATATAGATTATATTCCATATGCATCTTCAATAAATGATAGTTTTGGTCATTGAAATTATCAACCTTGAGAATGTCTTCCTCTATCATTTCTCCCACTTGAATTTGAAATTTCTTGACAAATAATTGAAAAACTACATTTATTTGATACTAGTTGTTAAGGTTTAGGTAGATATGAGCAATACATAATATTAAGATAATGCAGAAATAAGAAAGATAAAAATAATAACACAGAGATTTAAAGTGGCTCACCCAATATGAGCTACATCCACCAAAGAAAAAATCATCCACTTAATTTATTACCCATCGAATAATTATCATAAAATTCAATATCTATATAATATAAAAAGTATTACTTTTGGAAAGATAAGTATGGGACTAAGAATGTGTTATTGGATAGAAAAGGTAGGTCACGTGACTAAATTATATGGTGACATATATGTAATTTTTTTGTACAATACACAACTTAAGAATCTTGTATCATACAAAAAATGATATTTTAAGCACATGGTAAAACATTCCACCAGTTGAATGGTTGATAGAGTTTTGCTACTAATTATTTGAGATAATTTTACTTTACTCTATGTATTATTTTGTCAACCTTCATATCTTGGATGCATGCATTTTGTGCCAAGGTGAAGTAGATGTTATTGTCTACAAAAATGAGGGTAAACCAATTGATTATGCTCTCTTTGTTGTCTTACAGTTACAATGTTCAAAAAAATGAGAGACAACCAACTCATTTATCTCTCTTTATTATCTTAAATGAGACACACAAGAGGCACAACTTGTTCTGGTTATTCTTGTCACTTATTATGGCTAATAAAAAATTCCACTAAAAGTGGCTTGGAATTGATAATCCATAGAATACAGGGCTTAACAAATACTAGAGTAAAAATTGACATTAGAAATAAATATTATGAAGATCTTACTTCACAATATTGTCAAAAGTTTAAAGATGATTAGATTTGTGTATATCATTTTCATTCTATGATCAAGTATGCAC
Source organism: Thuja plicata (assembly GCA_018584345.1). Taxonomy (NCBI): domain Eukaryota; kingdom Viridiplantae; phylum Streptophyta; class Pinopsida; order Cupressales; family Cupressaceae; genus Thuja; species Thuja plicata. The sequence goes on from MU223536.1 coordinate 2,176,863, forward strand.
CCATATATAATAATATGTATTAAATCTTATATAAACAAGAGGAGTAATATTTTATTTTTATTTTTAAATAAATTCATGAATACTATGTTGATATTTTTTAATGTATAACTTACTAAAAACATATAATCATCACATAATTCAATAAATTAGTTTTTAAATTAATAAATAAATAAAATATATGTTTAATTTTTTAAATCTATTTTGAAACTATGATCATGCTCATTAAACCTTCCAATTTAAATTCAATAACTTGAGAGATAAAATAAATTATTCATATGTATAAATGATTGAAATAGATAGATATTACAAAATCTTATAGACTATGTGAAGATGAAAAAAATAAAAAATAAAATGGAACAAAAAAGAAAAAGAAAAAGGAAAGAGTGGGCCTTAAAGAGAATAAAAGCCCACATGCCTACCATGCCAATGAAGTTAAACCTTTAAATCTAATTCCAATAAATAGAAAGGAGGAGGAAATTATTCTCCATTGTATGTCTAGATGATTGAAATAGATAAAGACAACAAAACTTTGTACGTTAGGTGAACATGAAAAAGTTAAAAAGAAAACTGAACAAAAAGAGAAAAAATGAATAAGTGGACCTAAAATAAAATAAAATGCAACATGCCTACGGTGCCAATGAAGTTAAACCTTTCAATCTAATTCAAATAAATAGAAAGGGGGAGAAAACTACTCTCTATTGTATACCTAGATGATTGAAATAGATAAAGACAACAAAACTTTGTACATTAGGTGAACATGAAAAAGTTAAAAAGAAAAGAAAACAAGCAAAGAAAAAAAGAATTAGCGGACCTCAAATAAAATAAAAGCCAACATGCGTATCATGCAAATGAAGTTAAAAATTTCAATCTGATTCTAATAAATATAAAGTGGGAGGAAATTATTCTCTATTGTATGCCTGGACGATTGAAATATATAAAGATGAGAAAACTTTGTACATTAGGTGAACATGAAAAAGTTTAAAAGCTAACCAAACAAAAAAAGGAAAAAGAATGAGTGGACCACAAAGAAAAAAAGACAACATGCCTACTCTGCCAATGAAGTTAAACCTTTCAATTTAATTCCAATAAATAGAAAGGGGGAGGAAATTACTCTCTATTGTATGCCTAGATGATTGAAATAGATAAAGACAACAAAAATTTATACACTAAGTGGACATGAAAAAGTTAAAAGGAAAACCAAATGAAAAAGAAAAAAAGAATGAGTGGACTTCAAAGAAAATAAAAGCCAACATGCCTATTGTGCCAATGAAATTGAACCTTTCAATCTAATTCCAATAAATATAAAGTGGGAGGAAATTATTATCTTTTGTGTGTCTATACCATTGAAATAGATAAAGACAACAAAACTGTGTACACAAGGTGAACATGAAAAAGTTAAAAAGCAAACCAATCAAAAAAAGGAAAAAAAGAATGAGAGAACCTCAAAATTTAATATGCCTACCATTCCAATGAAGTTAAAACCTTTCAATATAATTCCAATAAGTGGAAAGGGAGAGGAAATTACTCTTATTGTATTCGTAGATGATTGAAATATATAAAGACAAGAAAAATTTGTACACTCATAGACCATGAAAAAGTTAAAAAGAAAACCAAACAAAAAAAAGAAAAAGAATGAGTGTACCTCATAGAAAATAAAAGCCAACATGCCTACCATGCGTACCTACCAATGAAGTTAAAACCATTCAATCCAATTCTAATAAATAGAAAGGAGGGGTCGGGGGAGAATTACACTCTGTTGTATGCCTAGAAGATTGAAATAGATATAGATAACAAAACTTTGTACACTAGGTGAACATGAAATAATTTAATAGAAAACCACACATGGAGAAAAATAATGAGCTAACCCCAAAGAGAATGAATGAAAGTGGACATGCTTCTCGTGCCAATGAAGTAAACAAATTCAATATCTCTCTTTTAAAAATTATAAGTATGCTCATTAAAAATTTTACTCTAATTTCTATAAATAGAAAGCTGGAAGAAATTACTATCTTTTAAATATATAAAGACTACACAACTTTAAACATTGCATGGTTAAGCTATCATATTGTCCTCACCATCTATCATGCCCAAAAGTTGAGCAAAAACACACCAACAATATTTTTTAAAAGGATTATGTTTCATATGTTTGCACGCGCACATGTCTTGATGTTTGACTAACTAGGTTAAGTTTGTAGTTGCAGGTTATAGTTGAGAACCCTAAATAGGTTCACATAGATATTGGTTGACTAAGGTTGACTATGCTTAACCTATTGTTAGATCACTAATCAATTGTCACGCATTTTGGCCCTATATTAATATACCTCAAGATAAGGTTCAATCTAGGTTTAATTGAGGGAATCAATATTAATTTGATTAATAAAACTATTACTTAATTAATCACATTGAAGTGTTTACTTAAAATAATAAATTAATATTACCATCTTTATCTATTCAAATTTGAAACACAATAACCAAAAAGTCATTATAATATTCTAATTATTAAATTAAACCTTTTAAATCTTAATGAACAACTTAATAATAAATCTGATTGAAATTATATCAAAATTTAAATCCAATCTATTAAACCCCTATTAATAATGATTAATAATGTTCGATAAAGTTAATATACCTTTTTTAAAGTAATATTATACTAATATTTTGTTTAGTTGATAAAAAAGTACTAATATTAAATCAAATCTCATTTAAAATTCTATTGTCGTTTGATAAAATAATCTCCTAACTAAAATATTAAAGACCAACTTTAATACGCCAATTATATTATAACAATATCCCAATAAAACCAATTAATTATATTAACAATTAAAATTTAATTGTTATACTACTATTAAACCTTTTTTAAACCCCACATTTAAAATGAAACTAGATTCTAATCTCTTTTAATAAACATTAATCCCACACTAATATTTAATTTAAATTATAAAAAAATTAGGAAAATGATAGATGCTTCTCCTCTAAAGTCAATATAGGCAACTATATGCTTGATTTTATAACTTTTGAAATCTAGGCAAACAAAGAATATTAATTAAATAATCTAAACCGCAGTTAACCTAGAAAACACTAAGTATTAACAAAATGAGATTTTCTATAAAACTAAATTTATATGCCCTCTGTTATTTCTTTAAAAATAACTCTCTGTGTTTTATTTTTATTATTCTATATTATTATTTTGTCTCCGAGTTTCACAGACCGTTTCGAAAGCTGTATGGGCAATGACTTATTTAAAGTGAGCGAAGGAGTGGCAAGAAGGGTGGTGATGTGCTGCAGTCGAGGCGAGATGGGGTAGGAAGGCTGAGGGAGCAGGTGATGCGGAGCTGCGCGGGGAAGGAGAGCGTGGCATGAAGGGTGGTGATGTGCTGCAGTCGAGGCGAGATGGGGTAGGAAGGCTGAGGGAGCAGGTGATGCGGAGCTGCGCGGGGAAGGAGAGCGTGGCAAGAGCGGCACTTACGATAGTGAGGGAGCTGAGGGAGGAGGAGAGTAGTGGCGGATGAAGGTCTACTCTTGCAGCCGAGTCTATAGCGGCAACCAGGCTGCCCCACGCAGTGGCTTTCGCTACCGTGGTGGCCGGCTCGCCACACCGCGGCTTCGACCGTGGGCAGTCGACTGCTGATCCGTCGTGGTCGGCCTGCCTTCCACGAACTGCGGAGAAGTGGGTAGGGTTTCGGCCCTCCCCCAACCCATTTCCCTTCTCTTTGTAAAACTTGAATTATTATATGTTTTTGATTTTTTTTCTTCTTAAAAATAAAAATAAAACAACGTTTATTGCAAAACGTTAATGGAATGCCAAGATTATATATATATATATATATATATATATATATATATATATATATATATATATAAAGAGAGTTT
>MU223536.1:2189898-2206182 GCA_018584345.1 Thuja plicata
ACAAATATTGTACTAAGTATAATGAACTTGTGAGAGTTCCTTTGCCCTGTTAGAAGCAGTCTTTACAATATGAGTACAATGACCTGGTTAAAGGTTAGACCCTGTTAGGAGTCTTTTACAAAACCCTGTTAAAAGGTATATGGCTCACTACCTAGGCTCACTGCCCAATAAGATGAAGGCTACAACCTTCTGAAAGATGATATGCACTATATCAAGATGAACTGCTGTGATGACACTGTTGTCTAATCATTTCCATGTATGCGTGAATGTTCTTACTCTCTTAAAGAGCTATATCATATATTGACTTCATAGTACTATCCCTCTGTATCTTCCTCTTTCATAATAATCGATGCTGCTATCATATCTTTACATTACATACTTATATATTCAAATTTGAATAGGCGCGACCCAAAAACAAAACACTAGTCGGCCCTAAAAAAAAATATACAATGCTTCCGAACAAGTCGGCTCAAGCGTGTTTACTACAATGGTAATTACATCATTACAATCATATAACCAAAGGCGCTTAGCCATTACATTATAAAATAACACACGCTGATCAAAACACTTAGTCGGCTTCCATGCTCTATCTTCTGGACTGTTGGTCTACTTGTATGCCTGTAACTTTTCCATACTATAGTTCCGTACTATGTGTGTGTGGATGTAGCATGTACACGTGTCATACAACTTATATCTAAATGCGCATAAGCTGAATCAATCTCTCACACATGCGCTAATGTGCTGATCACCGAGTATCTCTATCTGCCCTATTTTCATACTTAGTCATTTTGTCTTTCATGACAGAAACTAAACATGACTTTTTTGCCATGATGACAACACAAAATGAGTCATGCATCCTCAGGTAGTCAACTTGCCAACACAAGATGAATGGGCACACAAGTCTTGAATGCTGGAAAAAGAAAAGGCAAGCATGGAAGCCAAAAGGTCAAGAAACTCCATATCAACTGAAGAGAATCGGTAATCAATATATATGGGACTACAATACTTGGACAAACTATACAACATGTGGTAGATATGGCCACATTTATCCAAACTATATGATACTATGGACTAGAAATTCTAGAGGATGGACTAAACTTGGAATGGAATGCTTACACTGTCATAAAGTTGGTCATCTCAAAAAGGACTGCAGAGACCGAATGATAGAGACAAGCACATATCCCAATGGAAACACCATTGAAGATATCTGGAAGGCTAGAGACAAGATGTGGAGAAAAGATTCAAGAAATGATGAAGCTGGAATGAGAAATGCAAATGGTGACACCCCATCCAAGGGATCCAGTGACATCACCAACCCCACCTAAGAAAAACAAGTAAGTATGGAACTGGATTAACACCAAGCTATTAGTTTACATCAACTTCATAATATGTTGAAATAATTCCAAATTAGCATAAGAAAGATGTATCATGGTTACACTTGTTGATAATTGTAACCACTATGTCTTCGGGCATATATACCAAACCCTATTGGTGTACACTTAAAGAAAAGAATACCTACATTTACTGAGAGACGTTAGTTATAAGAAAAATTTGTTAGTATTGACCGAGCCACATCGGTAAACAAAGCACATGAACAAGCTGTCTATGTTACCAAAACCTATCGGTAAAGGCTAAGTCAACTTTGACTGCTCAAAAAATTTGTAAGCATCACTGATGGTAATAAAGTATTCACTGACGAATTGAGTCTTTAGACACCGATGAGTTGGTGAGAATTTACTACGCGCGTTTTAGGGAAATGACTATAAATAGGGCATCAGAGTGAATCATTTGTCACGACACCCAGAGCAAAGCGAGCGAAGGCAATTTTGAGCAGAAAGGAACCAAGTTGCAGAGCGATCACGACTTGACCTACAAGAATTTCAAAGCAATTCAAAGATCATTATGAACACAATAGTAACTTCTACAAAATGACAACTCTGTGTTTTCATGCATTTACGTAGAAGCCCTAATTTCTAAAAATGGCATCAACATCACGACCCGTAAAAGATAAGAATGAAAAGAAGGATGAGTTCAACCTCATCAAGAACACTGCATGTTAGGAAACCAAATATAAGATCCATCTGGAGGTTTCCTCACAACCTGATGATGCTCATGCATTTTCGCGCATATCAGCTAGGGTTTTGTTGGTCAAAGATGTCCGATCCTTCATACACTACAAGATTGTAGAGATTGGAACATCAAAGATGGAAAAAGAATACCAGAAGCTTTGTAATGATGATGGAACCCTTAAGGAAGAACACAAGAACATTGAGGTAAAATGGCTTACCAATGCCCTGAATTTTCCTAAGGTCTTCAAAACCGATTAGATTCAGTTAGTACTAAGCAGAATGCATAACAACAAGTTATGGCTGGATGAACCGAAGGAAATCACCCGATATGTCATCCATGTAGTCACCAGTGACCCCATAACCAATAAAGTAAAAGCACTAAAGCATCCACTGAAGGCAGAGACCGAAATAATGACTAGAGCCAAATGGGATGGCCATGGATTGAAAGTGACAACAATAAACGATGATGAAATTAAGTTTGGTGCATGTGTATTGGGATACAAATTCTTCCATGCCAACTTATTTAACAATATTTCATCAGGTGCTGTGGACACAGCTTACAAAACTGTGAAGAAAGGGACACCACTAGACTTATCCGAGCTACTCCTGAACTAGCTAAAGGAAAACCTAAAAACACTCAGGAATGCAAATTCAAACACCTGTAATTTTGGCTCATTAATCATGTGTATTTTCTTTTATTTTCAAGAGATGTTCCCATCAGTAGGAGATGTGAAATGGGACAGCACCAAACCGGTCACCATACAAATCAGTGAGCACATAGCTGCACTGGAGATAATTTTGAAACTGTCATGGATGAATACTCTAATGTATTCAAAGACCAAATGCAAAAGAGGGTAAGAATCACCGAGCAACTCATCGAGAAATATAAGGATGAGATATGCTTCATGGTTGACATAGATCATACCTTCATCAAACCTATAGTAGCAAGAACAACATGGTTACAACCACTGGAATATGAGATCAAAATTGATCTTGCAACAAAGGCAATTGATGCCTTAATCAATGAACCATTGGAAAAAAGAAACCAAGGTTTGGCACATATGAAGAAGCCAAATAAGGAATTAAGTCACCTATTTTTCAAGAAGATAGTCAAGAAGAAGGAAAAAATTGTAAAGAATCTCAAGAAGATTCTATCAGTGGACGAGGAAGAAGTTGAGCAGGATGAAGAAAATGAACAAGAGGAGGAAACTGAAGAACAGGTATTTGTCGGTAAAGATGAAGAAAATATTGACTCAGAGAAAATAGAGTAAGACTCAAAACCTCCTCCACCATCAAAGAAATTAAGAACTATAGCTACTTCAAGGACTAGGAGCCAAACGTCCAAAGAGTCTACTCCTTCACCTCTTAAGAAAGGAAAAGTCAGGACTTACAAAAGAAAAGCTCCAGCACCGAAGAGAGGGAAAAACAAGAAGGGTATAAAATACATTAGAAACTGAGAGGATATAGAGGACACCAAGCGAGATGAAGCCTTAGAGATAGAAAATGTCAAGGTAAAAGAACCTGACACTATTGATGAAATTTGTTTTTATATTGCAAATTCTTGATCCATTACTGATCCACAAATTAGGAAATGGGGGAAAAGAAATCAAGAAGATAAAAAAAAAATTGAAGAAGCCATGATAGCTAAGATGTATAACTTCAAATATGTACCCATACAATTTGAAGGAAGTTATGTTCCACGGGAACTCTTGGACAAATTATCCGCCCGTTGGACATTTGCTTTGGCAAATGAGAAAGAAATTAGAGAGAGTACTTGTGTCTCTAATTCCGCCTAAATATAAAAAGGTAGAGATAAATGAAATGATGAAGAAACACAAGAAAAAATTCTCACCAAAGATAAGGGCATACAAATCTCTTGAAGGAAATTTGATTGAACTTGAAAAGGATAGTCACAATAAATGGTGCAAAATCATGAACCGACCAGTTGAGAAAGATAGCCCTGACAAAGACCTTCAAAAAAAAGATGTTGATAAGGCAACCCAGGATGATACATCCATTGAGATGGATAAAGAGGAAGATGATACAACAGGGAATAAGACTGCAGATATGGTAGATGAAATATGGGATGATAAGACAAATGACAACATTGTGGATACCAATGTCATCGACATTACCGATGACCCAACAAATGAAATCAATAAGGATGAAGATGTCACTATTGTAAAAGATACAACCGATGAACAAGACACAAAAATTGATGGAGCATAGGTGAACATTCTAGGAAAACTACCAATATTGATACACGCTATCAATATCATGCAACAAACAAGTAAATCACTTGAAAAGGAAACTCCAAAGGATGCATGAGAAGAAGAAAATAAAGACAACACCGATGGTCAGAAAAACATTAGAGATACTCAAGATGTAACCGACACTAACAAGGCTATAGAAGGAGATAAGGAAAAAGATGTGGAAACTAAAGAAAAGAATGAGAACACCAAAACAGATGATGCAAAGGACACTGATGAAGGAGACAAGCCAAAAAATGGAACTCCTGAGAAAACAAACAAAGGTGCCACCGATGATGCTAAGGTGAATGTAGAGACATCTGCAGACACCTGACGAGCTAAAATTGATGCAAAGAAGAAAAAAGAAGCACAACAAGTCACATCATCAAGTACAACAGAGAAGGCTGAGAAATTAGCAATGATGCTACATTCCACTGAGTCACAAAAGAAGAAGAAGAAGATAATGAAGAACAAGTTAGAGGTTACACTAGATGAAATCATTGAAATACCAAAGTGTGACCCCACTAAACTTGACATGGATGTACTACAAGAATATGGAGAGATATGCCAAAGGAAGGCATTACAAGAAAAGTTGAAGAAACAACATAAGGAATCAATGGTACTAGAGACAACATGGGACATTCTACACCAAATTGTACCCGACATTGATATTGATCAAAGCAAGCCTATAATTGATCAACTAGCTATCCTCACTGACTCCATCACCACTTAGAATATTGATGCTGAGAAGGCAATTGAGGAGCAAGCAAAGATGAAGTATCAATAAAAGCTCCTAGAGAACATCAGCCAAGAAGTGGCTGAGAATAAGGTAAAGCTATCAGAATTCATATCTGAATTAGACCCCATTATATCTTAAGCTATAACCTTAATTCAAAAGCTAAGCACAATAGAAAATTTCACTCAAGAAAATAGTGACAACATAGCTAAGCTAGATACAGATCTAGCAAACAGTGCTAGTAGCTTAACCACAGATCGAGAAAATGTAGTCAAACTGCATTATGAAAAGATCATAGAAATAAAATGGTTAAGGAAAGAGCTGTGGGAGGCCGAGACACGATTGAGAGAAGAAGTAACCGAGCTACAGGGTCAACTTCTACCAAATCTTACACTGCTACAACAACATATCTGTTCTGCAAGGTAACTGATAGCAACTCCTGAGATGTCTGTGGTAGAAATCATCTATGATATGCATGCCAAGATAACACTTGAGAAAATGGCTCTAGAAAAACTAAAGGAGCAATGGGAGAAAATGATGGAAGACATGAAGTCTTCTCATTCACACATTTTTGATAAGCTCTAAGGTAATTGACCTTTGCCCTTAATATCAAATAAAGGGGGAAATGATACTTGTACAAAATATCATTGAAAATTTTATGAACATTCATTAAGAATGGGAAAAAGGTAGATATGTATATGTATATCCATAAAGGGACAATGATATGAAGAAGGAAAATATATCATATGTACAAATATAACATCATATACATAGGGGGAGTCTTTAGATGACTAAGGATTATATATGTTGTATATACTTAACATTTTGTTAGTATTTTGCACATATCGATTTTTGATACTAATGTCAAATGGGGAGATTGATGACATTAATTTTTCATTAGTATTCAAACAACATTTTTGGTAAGCCTACACCGAAAGACAGTAAAGGGCAAACTGAAGATCACATTGGCAGATCACCAAAAATGACTAAGTACAAAGAGAACCGATGACACAAGGTAGTGTGTAAATCAAAAATCACAATATAGAGAGTTAGAGTGGAACCTGACAAAGGAACCCAAAATGCAAGTTACAATGCAGACCGAAAAAACAAAAGGACAGTCAAGCATGACTGACTGACAGAACCAAAAGTCAGTTCCAGCCTGCAAAAAGTGGATCTGACTTCCACGTTAGATAAAGAAAGGGTATTCTATTTATAGGATATTTAATTGTTTTAAATCCATTTCTTTAGGGACAAGAAACATTAATGTAAGTGTTTTAATCAGTCTAAATGATTTAAAGCACATAGACTAGGAGATCTAGGTGCAAGTTGTGAACCTAATCTTAGAGTTAACATTATTTTTATCACAACTCGATGAAATCAATCCATCTATAAATAGATGATGTAATCATTCATTAGAATTTGTGTGAAAGAGAGAGGAGAAAAACATGAGCACATCTATGGATTAAATTGAGAGTTTCAAGAACCAGAGCAGAAAAAGAATAATTTGGTTAGCAGAACCAAGAACAAAGGAAACTGATAATCAGAGGTATTATTCAATCACAACTAGGTGATATTATTTTTATGTGAACTACATAGGATATGTATCAGCAATAGGATTTTTCATTTACCAGGTCAATTTGTAATTTGTTGTCATTCTAACAAGTGAAGCAAAGTGTAAAAGATTCCTTTCAAGAAAGGTGGATTTAACAGTCCAATATCAAATCTCTTAATCGATTGCACACTTAATAGAGATGCTAAAAGCTCTTAACATAGTATACTTTAGTAGGTCTCCACCGATACTCCTAATAGGGTAGATCATCAGAAGTGATCAAAATTGTAAGCCTTAATTGGCCCCTTCCAACCTGCAGATAGTGAAGTTTTGTGGGTGCCATCCCCACCACAGTTTTTACTTCCTAACAGGAGTTTTCTGTGATATCATATCTTGTGTTATGTGTCAATTATGTTCATGAATGTTTCTATGAATGATTCATATGTTTATTAATGTTATGAATTGATATAAATTACACAAATATAGTATAGATCAGATTGAATGGACATGCAATTGATTACTAAGGTTAATTTATTAAAGGAGAAGAAAAAGTTTTAGAGGTACTGATTCACCCCTCCCCTCTCAGTACTACTTCCCATTAAACCCAACAAAAAACACCCAATCCCAAGGTTTTACAAAGGTCTCTAAGAGACCTGAAACATAGGGGTGAAAAAGGACCTTACCCTAGAGGAGAAGCCAATCAAAACAAGAACCCTAAGCCACACATGGGCTCAAAATCCCTTCTCCTCAAAAACCAAATCCATGGTTTCAAGAAATCAAATTTCCTTATGACCCCCAAATGCCCTTGGGCATGCTTGGCATCATGGGGACCAAAAAATCCATGTTCTTCCCTCCACACTTGTGAGACTCTACACTGCAAGGGTAGTCTCTAACCTTTCACTCCTTCAAGGTTCATTTTCCCTCCCAAGGGTGAGTGTGCCTTGAATACTCCCATAAAAAAACTACAGCACAAATAACATACATAAATGAAAGAACAACCAAAAACTCCCCATGAACATAAATGGGGTTGCAACAATAATACTTACAAAACTCCATTAAAATATACACCAAACTTTCAACATGAACATAAGAAAATACACTAAGATACATATGGGTGGTATAAAACTAACCTAAGGTCCAAGCTCAAGGATAATGAGAAGTTTGAGAAGATCTTTCCCACTTATTATTTCTTCTTCTCCAAATTCCTCTTCCAATTCTAAAAATGTCTCTAAGAGTATAGAGTGGGTGATTAACCCTACCTTTCCTCCCAAATCCCCCTAAAAAGGCCTCAATCTCATAATATATGATTATTTATTAATGGGGAAGTGACTCAATTCTATCACATCTCCCCACTTGCATTCTCCCTCATAAATGGAGTTAAAGTCTCACATGGGAAGAAGGGATGGCTTGACCAAATTTCCTAAACTCTGATTTTCGCCATTTTCAAAATGGGATATTTTGGAGGTTCCATAAATGAGTTATGGGTCTCTTAGTGAGATAAAAGTGACCCCTAACCCCTAGGGTACCAAGTGGTGTGGTTAAATTTAACCCTAACTACCTTCTTGAATCCTATTTGACCCTCGTAAACCCCACTTGAAGTTAACTAACGAAATTCAATTAACTTCACTCAATCTGATATCTCCCAACCCTAGGGTAAGCATGGGAAATCTACTAGGTAACCCCCTAGTTAGAGTTAAACCTATCCTAGTTACATTTACTAGCCATGCCAACACATTAAACACACACGTTTCAAGTCACACAACATAATTACACATAAGGCATGCCTTTTTTACATATTTACAAAATTGAATTTAAATACAAACATGCATATGACTTTTATGAATAAAATACTTAACAAAGAGGTTCATGTATCTTGATCTAGATAGGACCTTATCTTCACAGCATTTACAAGGTCCATTCCTGAATCCCCATTTTAGAACCATGGTCAATTTTGTGCACACTCATTGCACACATTAGTAGTCCAAGAAATAAACACATAAAACAAAGCATGATTCATAATGTAAATGAAAAGTATATTCACTAAAAATTGTGTTATCCAATGATTCTTCTTAACTTAAACAATATCTACATTTAATCCAATATGCATAAACATAAACTTCTAAGTCAACCTTTATCTTGATAACATCTAACATACATATCTATCATATTGCATCATCAAAAATTACTCATAGAAGTAGTCTAAATTAGCTAACATAAGGAATCACATAAGTAGATTTACATCATAACGGAAATGTTGAATAACATAGCATAGGATCTTAGAGATCCTCAAATAATAACATGTGTTCAAATAGTCCAAGTGTCAAAATTAGTGTTAGCTAAATAGTATATTAAGGAAACATAATGCTAAGCCATGACGGGCTAGGGTAGGCCTCACATCCTCCCCCTCTAGGAATGAACATCCTCCTAGAGTTTATCAAAGAGGTGGGGGAACTGAGATCTCATCTGTGTTGCATCCTCCCATGAAGCTATAACCTCGTCATAACAATCCCACTAGACCCTAACCTGATCCAGCTCTCAGCCTTGAAGGGCCAACATCCATCAAGCCAATATACGAATGGGATCCAAATCCAGCTATCCATCTGACTCCACCTACAAGTAATTCCAATCTATAACATGAGACTCATCATATATGTAATTAATCAAAACTGAAACATGAAACACATCATGGATGCATGACAGACTAGGTGGAAAAGATGGATGATATGCAAATGGTCCTATCCTCTCTAGGATCTCAAAATGTCCAAAAAAATAAGGTGCAAGCTTAGAGCCCTTTCCAAAATGGATTGAACTCTTATGCGGTCACACTCTCAAGAAGACCTTATCTCCAACAAGGTAAGCTCGATGTATCCTCTTCGCATCTGCATACTTCTTCTGTCTATCCTGAGCCTCTCTAAGATGCTGCCTAATCAAGGTTACCTACTACTCCATATCTCTAACTAAATTAGAACCAATGGAAAATTTATCCTTGATTGTATTCCAAATTAGTGGTGTCTTGCATGGTCTACAATAAAGAGCTTGGTATGGAGGCATACCTAAAGACATATGATGCTTGTTATTATAGGTAAACTCAAATAGTTGTAGGTACTCCTCCTATCAGGTTTGATGGTCCATTAGATACATGTGTAGAATTTCTTCTAGCACCTAATTAACCCTTTTGGTTTTTCCATCTATCTTAGGGTGATAGGTTGTGCTGAAGTTGAGGCTAGTGCCCATAGTCGCCCGCAAGTCTCTCCAAAAGGATGAAGTGAAAAGAGGATCTCTATTTGAGATGATCTTATGAGGTACGCCATGAAGTCTAACTATATCTTGCAACAACACCTATGACACTAATGGTGCAGTGAAGGTAGTACGCACAAGTGAAAAATGAGGCACTTTGGTCAACTTGTCAACTGTCACCATGGTGGCATCATGGCAACGAGATGACATAGGAAGACCAACAATGAAATCCATAGAAATGGTGTCCCACTTCCATACTGGTATCTCATGAGGCTAAAAAAGACCACCTAGATGGCAGTGCTCCACCTTCACCCTCTGGCATTCTAGGCATCTAGCTACCATCTCAACAATATGCAATCTCATGCCTAGCCAATGGTAAATTTGTCTCAAATTGGCATGCGTCTTCTTAACTTTGGGATGTGCTGCATAAGGTTCTTTGTGAGCCTCTAGCACAAAAAACTTACACAATCCTCCAAAATAAGGTATATAAATGTGTCCTCTATGATGTAAGAGTCCATCATACTTCAATGTATACTCTAAATACTTCCCCTCAAGGGGTCTCTAAGATCAAATCAACTCACTAATCTCTGTATACATCTCATCCTCATGTAAGTGATGAAGAATACAATCTCTCAAATCTATGCCAGTTTATATAGAAGAAATCTCATGTCATCTCCTACTCAAGGCATCTACAAAAAATTCTCTTTCCCCTTGATGTTATGATCATCAAAATTGTATTCGCACAAGAACTCCATCCTTCTCCTCTACCGAGCATTAAGGTCTGGCTTAGTGAATATGTACTAAAGACTCTGATGGTTTGAATGAAGCTCAAACTAATGTACTAAGGGGAAATGTCACCATCTCACTAAGGCATGGACCACTAATGTAAGATCAAGATCATGGGTAGGGTAGTTGATCTTGTGAGTCTTAAGTTTCCAAGACTCATAGGCTATAGCTTGTCCACCCTGCAAAAGAATGACTCCTAAACCATCCAAAGAGGCATCTGTGCAAATAAAAAAATTTGTTGAAGGCTCTGGCATGACAAGAATGGGTGCATTGGTAAGTTCTCTCTTGAGATCTTGAAAGGCTCTATCACACTTTTCATTTCACTCAAACTTATTTCCCTTTTGCTGAAGAGAATTGATGGGGTGTGGTACTCAAGCGAATCCCTCAACAAACCATCTATAATAATTGGCTAGACCCTTGAAAATTCTCACCTTGATCATAGTGGTAGGTGTTGGCCAATCCATAATAGCATCTATATATGATGGGTCTATTGAGATCCCATTGCCAGATATCACATTACCCAAATATTTGACCTCTGGCTTAAAAAATGTACACTTCGACAAACTGCCAAACAAATCATTGTCCCTCAGACACTACAAGACTTGTCATAGGTGTTCTTCTTTCTCTTTCAAATATTTAGAATATATTAGTATATCATCAAGGAATACCACAACATACTTGTTGAGAAAGGTACAAAATACTCCATTCATGAGACTCATGAATACAACTGGAGCATTTGTAAGACTGAATGGAACCATAATGAACTCATAGTGGCCATATCTAGTGCAGAATACAGTCTTGTGACTATCACTTTCCACTATCTTCAACTAGTGATACCATGAATTAAGATCTATCTTCGAGAACACTTAGGCACCCTGTAGCTAATCAAATAGGTCATCAATCCTAGGAAGTGGATACCAATTCTTGATGGTTACTTTATTCAACTGATGGTAATCCTTGCACAACCTAAGAGATCCATCCTTCTTCTTTATGAAGATCACTGGTGCACCCCAAGGAGAAACAATAGGATGAATATGTCCTTTCTCTAATATATCCTCAAGTTATATCTTGAGATCATTAATCTCATTGGTGGTCATCTTATAAGGTGCTCTAGAATCTGGCTCTGCTCCTGGTACAAGGTCAATGTGAAATTCAACTACCCTATGAGGAGACATACCTGGTAGCTCTTATGGGAATGCATATGAATACTCCTGATGAATGAGATGTTCATCTAGTGAGGGTTCCTTCTATGCCTCATCATCCCTATTACTGATGGTGATAGCATATAGTTGACATCCCTTCCACATGCATCACTTAAGCTACATAGTGGAGATCACACAGAAGGACACATGTCTCTAAATTCTTGAAATTACTGTAGAAGTGCCATCATAATCAAGCATTATATCCTCTTCTAACAAAAATATAACTTGGATTTGTGGGCATATAGCCAATCCATGCCAAGTACTAGACCGTAGGATCTAAGAGGAGTAAATATGAGGTCTACTATGGTGGTCATGTCGCCAATCTGAATATGCTAGTCTCTAACCAAGGAGGTAACAAAAACTCTAGCTCCTGAGGATAACTCTACCTCCCATCTAACATCTTGCCTAGTTTCCACTAGCCTGTAATGCTCCACTAGCGATGAAGAAATAAAAGAGTCAGTAGCTCGTGTAAAAAATAAGATAGAAACACTACTACCTCCGATCATACCTGTGGCCTCAATGACTGTGGCCTGATGCTCTCCTTGGCGGTTATGAACTGCTACAGATACTCTATGGGCCTTTCCACTATCTCCAACTATAGGCTCTAACATATTTTCTTCCTGACTACCTCCCCAAGGACACTCTCTATAAATGTTCCCCATGGCACCACAAGTGTAACTAGGTCCACGTGCCTGAATTTGCACACCTTGAGGTCTAGAATACTGTGAACCTTCTTTCCTATTGGACCCTTTGTATCCACCCCTAAAAGACTATTGAGTTCATACTGAAGGTGTATAGGATGCCCGTGGTTTCTAGTCTCTCCTAGGGCCCTAATTCTACCACTGCTTGGGCTTAGAGCCCTACTATCCTTGATGTGGCCTCTATTTATGGCTCTGCTAAGACTATTTCTTCTACTATGGTTGAGGGGTTCTAAATGACCTCAGGATTAGTACCTTTGATTCCCCTTCCATTGGGGCCTTTGATATCCTATAGCTTGAGGTGCAGGATTATGGTTTTGTGACCTATTATGCACATCATGTGGTCCTCTAACTATCTCCTCAGCTACCAAGGCTCTATCCACTGTGAATCATAAGTCTCCTAGAGGTACCATGCGTACCTTACCCTCTATAGCAGGATTCAACCCCTTTATGAATTGGTTGACCTATAACTTATCATCCCTCAAATACTCCACATAAGGGAGGAGATCAATAAACCTTCCCTCATACTGGGCTACTGAGTCCTCTCTGCTGAAGATCATGGAATTCATCTATGTAACGCTATCTAAACTGATCCTAGAGATACCTGGCTTTGAATATCTCTAGAATGGTATCCTAGGTAAGGGTATCTATAACCAAGTTCCCCTTTAAATCCTCATATTTCCACCAAGTGGAGGCTCCTGCTCTATGGAGGTGAATGGAAAATCATGCTTTAAGGTTGTTCCCATAGGAACACAAATCAAAGCACCTCTCAAGAATTAGAAGCCAAGAATCAACCTATGTCCCATTTGTATATCCTAAGAATAGGGGTGTTTGAAGTCCCATCACCTCCCTCATATGATCCCCTGTATTTGGTGGTTCCCTCTCGATCCTTCGAGCCTCATTCCTAGGTATCATCCCTGATCTACCTATGGACCCAATCTCATGATCAGTGTGTCCATCTGTAAACCTAGGTGGAGGGATCCTACTCCATTCTCTGGCTGAGGACCCATGTCCTTCTATATCTTGTTGCACATTTTTTGTACAACTGGAGGCATTCTATCTAGGATAATCCCGACAAGGTTTTTTAGTGCCATCAATATGTCTGCATTTGGACTAGGAGGTGGTTCGAGAGGAGGATCCTGATTTCCTCCAAGAACCTCTACCTCAGGTCGCACCTCCTCATGAACTAAGGGGTAAACCTATGACCCCATCCATGTTTACGAGTCTATCGTGTGATTGGAGGCATCCTACACATACATTGAAAAATTTTAGTTATAGCATAGTGGTTTTAGGTTCCCAGCGTTGAAACAACGCTCTGATACCGAAATGTCATGCCCAAAAGTTGAGCAAAAACACACCAACAATTTTTTTAAATGAATTATGTTTCCTACATTTGCATGTGCACATATATCGATGTTTGACTAACTAGGTTAAGTTTTTAGTTACATGTTACAGTTGAGAACCCTAAATAGGTTCAAGTGGATATTGGTTGACTAAGGTTCACTATGCTTAACCTATCGTTAGATCACTAATCGATTATCACACATTTTAACCCTATATTAATATCCCTTAACATAAGGTTCAATCTAGGTTTAATTGAGGGAATCAATATTAATTTGATTAATAACATTATTACTTAAGTAATTGCATTTAAGTGTTTACTTAAAATAATTCATTAATATTACCATCTTTTTCTATTCAAATTTGAAATACAGTAACCAAAAAGTCATTATAATATTCTAATTATTAAATTAAACCTA
The DNA here is from genome assembly GCA_018584345.1 of Thuja plicata. NCBI lineage: Eukaryota > Viridiplantae > Streptophyta > Pinopsida > Cupressales > Cupressaceae > Thuja > Thuja plicata. The sequence goes on from MU223536.1 coordinate 2,204,185, forward strand.
TTAAATCTTAATGAACAACTTAATAATAAATCTAATTGAAATTATATCAAAATTTAAATCCAATATATTAAACCCCTATTAATAATGATTAATAATATTCGATAAAGTTAATATACTTTTTTTAAAAAGTAATATTATACTAATATTTCATTTAGTTGATAAAATAATCACTAATATTAAATCAAATCTCATTTAAAATTCTATTGTTGTTTGATAAAATAATCCCCTAATTAAAATATTAAAGACCAAATTTAATACGCCAATTATATAATAACAATGTCCCAATAAAACCAATTAATTATATTACCAATTAAACTTTAATTGTTATACCACTATTAAACCTTTTTTAAATCCCAAATTTAAAATAAAATTAGATTCTAATCTCTTTTAATAAAATAAACATTCCCACACTAATAATTAATTTAAATTAGGAAAATGCTAGATTCTTCTCCTCTAAAGTCAATATAGGCAACTATATGCCTAATTTTATAACTTTTGAAATCTAGGAAAAAGAAGAATATTAATTAAATAATATAAACCTCAGTTAACCTAGAAAACACCATGGATTAACAAAATGAGATTTTGTATAAAAATAAATTTATATGCCCTCTGTTATGTTTTTAAAAATAACTCTTTGTGTTTTATTCTTATTATTATGACAGTGGCGAGAGCGACACTTACGACAACGAGGGAGGAGGGGAAGGAGAGCGCAACGAGAGCGCCACTTATGACAATGAGGGGGCCGAGGGAGGAGGGGACCGGTGGTGGATGACAGTCTTCTCTGGAAGCCAAGTCTGTAGCAGCGGTGAGGCCACCCTCGTAGTGGCTTCCACCATGGTGGTGGCTTCCACCACAGTGGTGGCTGCCTTGCCACACTGCGGCTTCGGCCATGGGCAGCCGACTGCTAAGGTACCATGGTCGACCTGCCTTCCACAACCCGCGGGGAAGGGGGTAGGGTTTTGGCCCTCCCCCAACCCATTTCCCTTCTCTTTGTAAAGCTTGAATTAATATATACTACTTTTTTAAAAATTCTTCTTTTAAAAAAAATAAAACAACGTTTATTAGAAAACGTTAATCGAATGCCAAGATTTTTTTTATAAAAAATAAATAGAGTTTATATATTAATACATAGTTTGATATATAGTTGCAAGGTATTGTACGCCTCTCTCTCTGGTCCCCACAGCTTTCCAAAGGCGAGGGTTAGTAGCAAAGGTTCACAAATGAATGCAAATCAAGTATACAATGACTACTAAACGAATAACATAAATGTGAGAAATAAAATGTACAAGCAAGAGAAAGGAAGACAAATAAATGCAAACCCCCCGATGCTTGAAGCTTCTATTATTTCTCTCTACTCCTTCCGAAATGCTGTTCTTGATGCTCAGTATTGGCAGTGCAGCGTCTATGACTTGAGAAGCGTCGAGAATTTAACAATTGAAATGTGTGTGTGTGATCGCAAGATGGCTTGAATGCTAGAACCAAACTGATGGAGTAATGGCGCACGAGAGCTTGAAATCCTGGATGCTTCAAATGATTATGAAGGATTTATTATATAGGAATTGTTGATGGAATGAATGGTTGAGATCGATCCTAAAGATGGGGAGATGAACGGTTGAGATCAAAAGGAACAGGAGAGGTCCTCAGTAAACTCCACCTCTTCATTTGGTAAAGAGGAGATAGGGTTTGGTTAACTGAAGAGATAATTATGAGTTGCCTTTTTGAACTGAAGAGGTGGGTGAAGTTACCCATGTGGACTGAAGAGATGGGTGGAGTAACTCATGTGATCTAATTGGAGTTATCTCTTTGAAGATAAATGAGTATTTAATTCATTTATTTAATAATTGTTTTCAACATGTGAGATAATTGATTTTTTTTTTATTAAGAATTACTTTATTTGATGAAATTAAATTAATTTAATTGGAAGAATTTAATTAGTAAGTTTAAATATTTGAATTTAAACTATAGGAAATTGAGTTTAATTAATTAAATAATGATAAT
>MU223536.1:2219648-2234329 GCA_018584345.1 Thuja plicata
GTGATATAAAGCAAACAAAGAAGAGGATCCTTTCTAAGACAAAGTCTGAGTTATGTTTTGGACAAAGGTAATTCTAAGGATAGATTTTGATATAACTTGATCTCAAAGTGGTGATGATAAAAGATAGTATTTTCTGACCTTTGTCTTGGACAAAGTCAATTTGGAAAAGATGATGATGTTTTGATAAGATGAGATCATGATACTTCGAGTCTCCGCTTTCGAACTAACAATGTTTTAGACAGTAATTGTGCTTTATAGAGAAAGGGTAATCTTAAATGTTTAGAGATTCACACAATGTTCTTTGCATTTTCCTGGGATAGACACTAGTTTTGGACACCAAATGAAGAATTATTTCAAGGTTTTTACGTCAGAACAGGAATATAGTATCTCTGGTAAAAAATGTGGTACAATTTCACCGATTGCGGTAAAATAAATGGTCGATTTGTGGTAGTTTATTACACACAAGGCTCCTGATTTGCAAAGATAGTTGACGTTGACAACCCTAGAATTTAACATTTTTGACTCATTTTTGACAGTTTGAATGTTTTGTTTTGCGTTTTCAGAAACTGATCAAAGGAACCAGCACAATAGACACTGTGTTTTGAGAAATGAAGACTGAGATTGTGTATGTTCTACAACTTTTTCAAGTTGCAATGTTATCACGAGGTGTCAACAATGAGCAATCAGATTAATCTAGGTTAAATTAGCTTCAGAATACAATGTCATAGGCCCAATGATTGAATGTCCGTTAGCTCACACAGTAATTGTCACGCTACTAGGACACGAAGGTCCACGTCGTAGGTGCCCATGTTTTTTCCATTTCCAGGTATTGTTTCCATGGAGTGAAGATCTCTTTCACTACAAATACCGTGGGACACATATGTTGGGAATCTTGGGTGGAAATTTTGCAACCCCTTGCACTATAATAAAGTATCTGGTCGGAGGTAAAATGGGTTGGCCTCTAATTAATCAAGGTTGTAGTAAGGGTCCGTGGTGTCTCTCCAATCGGTTTGTACGTGTGTGACTCACTTAAGAGCCTAGTTGATCACGCTGGCTCCTTAGGGATATTCACCCGATCCAGACTATCATCAACATGCCTCACCCGAGCTTGGCTAGATGAGACAGAACTTTGGTTCGTGCCTTGTTTATATACCGGTCAGAAGGATTTACCGGTTTACGGTCATCCTCCAAGGAAGAAACACATTCCCTGGACAGGCCTTTCTAAGAAAATAAAGGTTTGTAATCTAACAATTTGTGCAAGACACGAGGTAAATCGATTAAGCTCCAAATTTTGAAATGTGAACTAAGCTACACCACCATACAAGCACAAATGTCCAATTTTAAGCCCAAAAAGTAGGTGTTGATTGCTTGTTCAATTTTAAAGCACCAAACTGAAAGATTTTTTGCCTTTGTTCAATTTTAATCCTCATGTCAATTTTAAGCCCAAATCTAAAATATGAGGTGTGATATGTTTTCGTAAGCACTATTCTTTTTAAACCCAAATTGACAAATGAATTCCTTTTAGTTTGTGTTGTTTAAACAAGTTAGTACCAAAAAGGATTATTCACAAAAATGATAATATGTGAAACTTTGAAAAAAATGAAATGGTGCTTACCAAACTTAGCCTCCTCTGTCCTTAATGAATTTGATCCAACCCTGCACAGAAACCAAAAAGAATGTCAATTAAAAAGTAGATAGGCAGAAGATTTGGATTTGATATTTGTAATATTTTCTACGATTGCGGCAATCTTCCTGCAACTGCGGTAATCTTCTGTTGATTGCGGTAATAAACTTGCAACTGCGGCAAAGTGCTGTCGATTTATGGCAATTAACTTGCAATTGCGGCAAAGTGCTATCGATTGTGGCACGGATCAGACAACTGTGGTAAAATTATTGTGATTGCGGTAAACTTCTTGCGATTGTGGCACAGATCGGGCGATTGCGGAAAAATACCAGAAGTCAGAGACAAGGAAATGGTTAGAATAACTGTGAAAGCCTGCATTCAATTACGCTATTAAACCAGTCAATTGTGACACAGTATGGGTGATTGCGGCAAAATACCAGCAATTGCAAAATAGTACAGATGTCGAAGAAAAGTGCAATTTTTTAAATTTACGACCGTACGACCATGGTTGATCAATTCATTTCTTCGTCTACAAGAGATATTTGGGCTATTTCTTCATGTCGGGTTCACCAAAATGTACGCCTCTCTCTCTGGTCCCCACAGTTTTCCAAAGGTGTGGGTTAGTAGCAAAGGTTCACAAATGAATGCAAATCAAGTATATAATGACTACTAAACAAATAACAAAAATGTGAGCAATAAAATGTACAAGCAAGAGAAAGGAAGACAAATAAATGCAAACCCCCCGATGCTTGAAGCTCCTATTGTTTCTCTCTACTCCTTTCGAAACGCTGTTCTTGATGCTCAGTATTGGCGGGGTAGCGTCTATGAATTGAGAAGCGTCAAGAATTTAACAATTGAAATGTGTGCGTGTGATCGCAAGATGGCTTGAATGCTAGAACCAAATTGACAGAGTAATGGTGCATGAGAGCTTGAAATCCTGGATCCTTCAAATGGTTATGAAGGATTTATTATATAGGAATTGTTGATGGAATGAATGGTTGAGATCGATCCCAGAGATGGGGAGATGAACGGTTGAGATCAAAAGGAATAGGAGAGGTCCTCAGTAAACTCCACCTCTTCATTTTCTAAAGAGGAGATAGGGTTTGGTTAATTGAAGAGCTAATTATGAGTTGCCTTTTTGAACTGAAGAGGTCGGTGAAGTTACCCATGTGGACTGGAGAGATGGGTGGAGTAACTCATGTGATCTAATTGGAGTTATCTCTTTGAAGATAAATGAGTATTTAATTCATTTATTTAATAATTGTTTTCAACATGTGAGATAATTGAATTCTTTTTGATTAAGAATTACTTTATTTGATGAAATTAAATTAATTTAATTGGAAGAATTTAATTAGTAAGTTTAAATATTTGAATTTAAACTATAGGAAATTGAGTTTAATTAATTAAATAATGATAATTAATCAATCAAAGCTTAATTAATTAAATAAAATTAATTATTTAATTAATTTTGGGAATTGGATTAGATGATTTGAGGAATGAATTTAGACGAAAATAGATGATTAATTAATGATTAAAAAACCATTAATTAATAGATGAAAATTAGTGTTTTTAATGTAAAGTCGCAAGCCTGTCCATTTTAGTGTGTCTACAGGTATATATATATATGTATATAGATGTATATATGTATATCTATATATATATAGATACACACACACACACACACACACACACACACACACACACACACACATTCACTACTTAGACTACTGATAATAAAAGTTTAAATTTTGTTATGTCTTATATCTTTATAATAATAATAATTATATACATAACCATATATAATTATTATTATAAAATATATAAATAGAAAGCCATTAAATTGTTTAAATATTGATTATCATTTATGCACTTTTTCACAATCAGTCAAACATATTTGTAATAATTCTGCTTGGAAATAAAAACTAGTTTACTTAATACTAATTTCCTTTCCTATGGATATTTTTATATATATATATATATATATATATATATATATATGGAGGAATTTTAGATTTAACAATTATATCTTAAAAAGGAATAATTTAACCTTGAGGAATTAAAACTATGTGCATATTCTTCTAATCTAAATACACCACAATGACTAATTTTATTATTATTTTTTATTCTTTAATCTAAGGAGCAATTATTTTCAACAATAACATTTAATCTATTTTCCTTTACAAAATTCAATATATGAAGAATTTACAAATTGAATAACAATATATTTTAAATAGGAAGAAACCACCCAATATATTTATGTAGGAAATACTTAAATACAACTTTACAATTTTTCTTCAAATTACAAAGGAACAACTTTATCTTATGAGAGACTTTAAATCAAATCTGAACTCAAAATCACCAAGTGGTGTTTTCACAAAAACTCCAACCAAACTTTCCAAGAGCTCCAATTGAACCTGCAAGAAGATCATAGGTTGACTATGTAGGCTCACCTCCCAACCTAGGCATTTTCAAGGCAACCCCTGAGCTTGGAAAAATAAGAATGAAAAAAGTGACAAATAAAACCATAACAATTGTTAGTAATAACTGAGAGGGGGGGGTGGGGGGGTGAATCAGTGGCCTCAAAAATTTATCCTTCAAACTTAACCACCAATAAATAAACCTCAGATTATTATGTCCCTACAAGATACATGCCATTAAATACTAATAATGATTTACTGTCAGTCGGTGTTCTCTGTCAGTCCTTATTCTTTCTTGATTATCGATAAGCAGTATAACTATTTACTGAAACTTCGTAAATATGCAGAGTATACCAATCAATCCAATTTTAACTATGTCAGATACAAAATAGTAAAGAAATGAATCATACACACATAACACATGAATTTTTAATGTGGAAATGCTATTAGGGGAAAAACCACTGGGATCGGTACCCCAAATTTTCACTCTTCTGAGGTGAGCCCTGTTAGGAGCCAACCCTGTTAAAGGATACAAACACACTGTTAGTTGTAACCTTGTTAGAGGATTCTATACATATAGGTTGTCACTTAGTATCGGGCATCTATTGCTACCATCCTTGTATCAGCCTCCTTCTTAGACTGTCAATAGGTATCAGGCAAGTCCAATGCTACTTTCATGAATCAACCTTTTTGGCACTCCTTGGGATGTACCTCAATATATAGAAGACTGTTAAGTCCTACTCTATTAAGAAAATTGATGCTTCAATGGTTAAACTGAAACACTATGACCTATTCATGATGCAACTTTGAATTGTAGATTTTCATATCTATTTAAGTACATTACCTATCTGATCAATGTATCAATTTAATTCTTTGTGCTCCACACTTTCTTCTCTATGATGTTGTGCTTCACTGTTCGTCGGTGTTTGCAGAATTCTTTAGCTCCCTTTAGCTTGATTGATCAATACTATATGAAGCTATTCTTCATCATTTTCTCTTCAGACTCCTCTTTCTATTCACTCCCCTTAATCCCATTCGTAAATGAATTAAGCTTGTCTCTTATATAGACCTGATATTCACTATTTCTTGATTCTTGATTCTTGGCATGAAAACAATACAACCAATTTGATTTAAAGAATAACTCCTAATTTATCTTGTAGTTATCTTCTTGCCAACTATATAAATCATCTTTAAATCAATCACTTAACTCTGGTCGAATAAAACAAAGAAAACAACTAGTTAAGTCTATCTTTAGCTCTTGCTAGCTAGATATTTTGTCATTTTCTGAACTCTCTGTTCTGTCGGTCAACTCTGCAATTAGTCGTCAGTGACAACTGACAGTTCCATCGGTGTGACTCCAGTTAGCTTTAGGATCTCCATCCATCAGGCATCATTGGATATTTACTCGTCGGGCAACTTTATTTATAGCTCGTCGGGCATCATGTGGTTTTGCTTCATCAGGAAACACTGTCTTCTGCTCGTCGGGTATCACTGTGACTTTTCTTCTTTTCCTTTACTGATGGTGTGCACTCCATCGGTGTTGTCTGCCACTTAGTGAATACTTGAATTTTATGCATTTCTTAAAGCATAATGTTTGTTCCATCGATTCTCTGAAGTCTTTGGCATTATGTACATGACCGTACAGATGATATCATGTTGACATCAATGACAATACAAACCATTAACAGATTTAATATTTTGCATTATATTCAACTTAACATTATCAAACATCCAATCAGTTATATGTCATCAATCTCTCCCTTTGGCATTGATGGCAACATACTATATTATCACACTATACTATTTCTAATACAATATGAAATACAACAATTGAGATTTATCAAACTACCAATCTTTTTGTTTGATAACCGATAAATGTCTGATCTCTGGTAAGCTTTGTTTTAGCTTAGATTTGATTCTTGCTGCTCTCTATCTTCTGATATGTTGTGTCCTCTCCTTGTGTCAATTTCTATCTTTTGACTATTCTCTTTCTTTTGATGTCTTTTTCTCTTGTCAACAACTCTCCCTTGTATAAACTTTCCATACAATTTCTCTCCCTTAGGATATAATCTCTCCCTGTTGGAGTAATCTGATAATGGATAACCTTTCTCTCTTTCCAGAAAGATGTGATAATATGGATATATTATCTCCCTTTGACGAGAATGCCAAACAAATAATTTACAAATATCTGACATTCATGTCAAACAATCATTTTCTTTCCATCCATAATATATTCCTTGAATTTCCCTTATCCATCAGCAATACAAAAATATTCTTTGGTGCTCGGTTCTGATATATACCTATTTTGGCAAGTTGACTCCTAGAGAGTATATGACTTATTTTGTGTTGTCATTATGGAAACAAAGTCATATGAAGTTTTGAAAGCAAACCTAGTAGTGAAAATTGACTAAGTATAGAAGACAATACATAACAGAGATACATAGATGATCAGAGCACCAGCACATGTGAGTACGTTTGATTTAGACTAAATTCCTTTAGACATAAGCTCTATGATATGTTTTTATGCTTACCCTATACACGCATAGTAAAGAATGTTAGTATAGATAAGTTATAGAAAGAACACGTATACTAGCAGTTCAGAATACAGAGTATGGATCCGACTTTAGGTTTTTGATTAGAATGTAATCTTTTGTTATATAAAGGCTAAGCACCTATTGTAGTAAGTTTGTAACCATGTACTAAACATTATTTTAAACACGCTTAAGAAAATTTGTTTGGAAGTGTTGTGTATGTTGTTTTTGGGCCGACTAAGGTCTTGTTTATTCAGGCATAAATATATATATGAAATGACAAGATATATTTGAAGTGTCAAAGAAATATGCAGAGAAGAGAAGTGTAAAGATGTCAGTATGAGATAGAGCCCTTAAAGAAGATAAGAGCATAAGCACATAAATAGAACTGATCAGAAATCTATGTCATATACATCAGTTCACTTTTGGATATAGTGCATATCTATTCTCAGGAGGTTGTAGCCTTCTTTCTCATTGAGCAGTGAGCTCTTGGACAATGATTCCTCACCCCTAATAGGGTTGTTTGTAAAATAATCCTAACAGGGTCAGGCCTTTAACCAGGTCATTGTACTTGCATTATAAAGACTGCTCCTAACAGGGCAAAGGAACTTTAACAAGTTCATTATACTAGTGCAATATTTGTGGGTACTAATTCCCACCGGGGTTTTCCTCTAATCAAGGTTTCCCCATAATCATATTATGTGTTATGTGATCTTGTGTTAAGATTCAAGTGATATATAATTTATTTATGTTTAAAGTTGCTAAAATAGAATAATTAGTTAAACACTGATTCACCCCCCCTCTCTCAGTGTTTCCACCAATTGGTATCAGAGCTTTGGTCCTCTGAAAGAAAGTTTAACCACTTGAGGAGATCATGGATTCAGCAGAAGCAAAACATCTAAAAAAAATCTTGAAGCAGCCCTTGAAGATCTAGATAGATCTGAGAAAGAAAATGAGGAACTTAAACTAAAAGTTGATGGCTCACAAATGCTTATCAAAAAGTTAAGAAAAGATTTGAAAGATTTCTCTACAAATGATTTGGGGAAAATTGTCAAGAAATTGAATGAAGAAAACTTATCTTTAAAGGATAAGATAGAAGAATTGAATGATCAGTTAACTGATAGCCTAATATCTATTGAAGAGAAGAACAAAGAAAATAAACAGTTAGATGAAGAACTCATGCAAGATTATATGAAAATCTTGGAATTGGAAAACATCAAGAATAAGATTGAATTTGAATTATCAAGAGAAAAAGACAAGATTGATAAACTTCACACAAGTTCTAATTTAAGTCAATCACAATTCTATGCACAAAAGCTAAAAGGTGACACCACTAGTATGGGATACAATATAGCTCAAATTGAGATCAATTCATTACAAGAAAGAAAGAAAGCTCAAACAAAATCTACAGAAGAAAATAAAACTGAGAATCATGAAGAGACTAAAGCAGAACACAAGGCAGTCAACCATACTTGTTATGCCTATAACAAACATGGTCACCTAGCAAGAGATTGTAAGGATGTAAGACCCTTCAATGGTTACTATTACTCTTGTAATAAGTTTGGTCATAGGGCTATTCATTGCAAGACAAATCAAAGAAATCAGTCACAACTGAACCAAAGGAATCAGACTCAATACAATCAGAGAAACCAACCTCAAAGAAACTTGCAGAACATTACATGTCAGATATGTAACTAAAATGGACACATAGCCAAGAAGTGCAACATGATGAATAAAAACATTAGACCTCCTATCATTTTTCACTCATGTGGAAAAGCTGGACACATCTCAGGGTTTTGCAGGACAAGAGAATCCTAAAAGGTCTCTATTATAATAATTAGGAGAAGTTAAGTTTGTGGAAGATAAAACTAACTCAGATAAAATATGGTTTGAAGTAAAGAAGGATAATGAAGAGAACAAGGTAGTAGATGCATCTTTAGTGGAGGCACCTTCTACTTCTGGATAGTTGATCCTCATGGTCTTAGGGGGAGCTATTATAGCTTTAAACCCCTGTGTGACTGGTATACTCACCTCTAAGTATGCATCATTGGATTCATATCAGTGATAACAAAAGAATGCAGTATACATTCATACATTTTCTATACTTTATTATGAATAAAGTTTGAAATTATCAGTAAAAGCACTTATGACATTAAATGCAGAAAAACTTTATATAAATCGGTGGATTGATTGATTATTCTCATTGTTCACATCTGAGATCAAAAATTTTCAAAGAACATAAGCACTAAGCATCAAAAGCAATCAAAGGTATCGATCTGATTAGTTGGCAAACATATTGCAAGTTGAAACAGAACCCTAACAGTCACATCATTTTGATTTACTATGAAGCCCTACTTAATCAAGCTGTAAGTAAGTATGGCAACCCCAGTTGTATTTGAAATTTCTGAAAGGAAGAGATTTATCTTTAAGAAGCATCCATTCAATTCTATATTAGATGATGTTGAAGGAGCATTCTCTAAGACTCCACTAGGAGTCATGCATGTGGAAGACATTCACGTGTACATCTACTGCAAGAAGAAAATAGTTGGAGACAACAACATAGCTACTCTTATGGGTTGAATGATGAAACCAGACTACTCATTCAAGGATGAATACATGCATCTCACTAATAACCCTATCTTTGAGTATTCCAATGTGCACGAGTTCTATGAGCCAGAATGGGTGAAGATATTACTGAGCAGGATGCATGATGACCTATATTGGATTGGTGAGGTTCTTGTCTACATCACTACAAACCTAATCCATGAAATGATTGGACTTCTTAAGACTGGACCAATTCTTCCTACAGGAAAGGATGTTAAGAAGTAGGTTGAAAATTTTTGCTTATCTAGAAGTGATAGGCGTGGCATGACTGTCGATCCTAGTAAGGAGAATGACATCAAACTACTCACTATGATACTTGGATACAAGTTTTAGCAGACAAGCAGACTGAATAGTGTGTCTATAGCAACAGTTCTGGTAGTAATAAGGATAGTGAAAGATAACACTCAGAACAATCTCTGTGAACTATTGTGTGCATAGCTGATTGAGAAAATCAAGGCTATTAAGCATGACAAGAGCAAGATATTTAGGTTTGGCTCTTTGATCATCTACCTGTACTTCCACATTGTTGGTAAAGTTGCAAATCTTTACCTAGATAGGAGTAAACCTATTATGTCTTAGATATCACTAAAAGCTACATCAGAGAGTAATGAAAAAGATACTATGGACATGGATATCAAAACATTCAGGATCAAGATGCAGAAGAGGTTCAGGATACCTGAGAAGATAGTTGAGAAATACAAAGACACCATATGCTTCATGGTGGAAACTAACTGTACTTGCATGGAGGCAGTTGAGCCTAGAATAAAATGGATTCACCCTCTTGGTTATGAAGTTGAAGAACATCTTTTGGAAGGTTATGCACAAGTCCTCCTATCTGCACCCAAGGATCCCAATGAACCTAGATGTGGTACTTATAGAGAAAAGACAAATCAAGTTGATTTTGCCTTATACAATGTTGACAACAAAAGGAAGGCATCAAGGATTACCTCAAATATCTTAAAAGTTCATGGTGTTACATAAGAAGACCTAGACAGAGCTAGGGAAGCTAAGATAGCCAAAGATCTTGAGAAAACTCCCATTGAAGTAAAAATAGAAAAGTCTGATGATATGCCTAAGAAGAAGAAGAAATCAAATGTAGACACATCTATGCCATCAACCACCATTGATCTAGAATCTTCACCACCTTCTGTACCCATAAAGATGACTAGAAGGAAGAAGCAAGTTCCTACAAGTCATCCATCCTCAAGAACTACAAGGAGCAAGGTAAAGAACACACAAGCCCCTCTTGAGGTAGGATTTAGACCTAGTCTAACTTTTCTAAAGAACAAAATTATTGATGAAGGAAGACTATAATATCTCAAGAGTGTATATGACAAATATCAAGAGATAGACAAATCAAAAATTCATTCTATGATCACCTCCCACATGATTAAGTTCAAAAGGATAGTATTGGAACTCAAAATAGTCATACCAGACAAGGTATGGAACATACTTGACGTATTAAAGAGTTAAGCTATTAAAGATGATATGAGGATAAGAGAAGAAACATTGGATAGTCTTCTTCCGGTATGTTCACATGATGAGAAAGCCATTCTGTTGGATTTAGTAAAGCCGCACCTAAGAACCAAAACAAGAGTTCTCCATATCATGAATAAGGAGTATGATCTGGTTGGTGAAGAGACTCAGAAATATTTTGAGTAGGTATTTTTTGATAGACATATGTATCCTTCAACATCACCTACAATAAAGGTAACTCCAGTTTCTCCCAAACAAGTTACAGAACCAGTGATTCAGAATGCACCTAAGACATGTCCACAGGTTTTAGCACCCTTAGTTTCAATAGCCTCTGATACAGTAAAAGATTCAGGAGATACTATAGTGATTGATGATATCAAAATATCCATGACCGCCTCTGACAATGATATGGACAAAGTTGAAAAAGCATTTGTAAGCACTGAGGAGATAAAGGAGGTGTGCACTGATGACACATCTTTACAACAAGATGAAGTTCCCTCTAAAGATTCAATAGACTTGAATAAAGAGGAAGATAATAAAAATAATGAGACACCAGTCATGGAGATCCCATTAAAAAGTGAATGCATGGATACTAGTCAGAATACTATATTCACACCATCCATTCAACTATCTAATTCATTGTTTTCAAGCTTAACTCCTGACTCAGCAAGTCTAGATGTATGGGGAGAAGAAGACTTGATCAAAATCAGCGTCCTAGCCATGGAAAAAGCCAAAGAGAAACAAGTTATGAGAAACCCTCTCTTTTTGGAATTAGTGAACATTCTGAATGACCTAGTGTCTGCGGACAAGAAAGTAGCTAAAATTCAGTCATTTGATGATGTAGACAACATCCTAACAAACTTCAAAGCACATTTTACAAGTTTAGTAGACTTAGCTACTAGAATTGCAGAAGATGAGTATAAAAAGGAAATATTGAACGAACTGGTAAAGAATTTTTCCTTATATTTAAAGTCATTAAAGATTGGTCAGTCTATGTTGAAAGAGTTGGCAGCAAAAGGTAGAAAGGTTATAGAAAATTGCATGGACAGAGGCAAACTCACCTCTGAACATATCAAAAAGATAGAAGAGGCAGATAACTTGGTTGATAACATAAGATACTCAGTTGAAACATCATCCCAAGACATAAACATTTGCAACAATATCTATCAAGGTCAGATAGACAAGATAGAAAAAACTAAAATAGAGATCAGTAAGATAGGGATCAGGCAGACTTAGTTGAGAAATGCACTTGCACCCTCCTTAGTAGTTCTGGATGAGAACATTAAACAGATTGATGCAACCATTGCTACTTATGATCAAGGACCCAACATGGATTTGAAAAAGATAAAAAAACTCACATATTCCCTATGCACCCATCTACAAACAACTGATGCACTAAAGGCATTTTGGTAGCAAGAGATGAAGAGTCTACAGATAGCCTATCCAGATGTATACAGTGAGTAAGTTTCTAGTGACTTACAATTTTGACACCTTTGTCATTAATGTCAAAGGAGGAGTAATGTATGTATGAGGAATAGTGTATATATATGCAAAGACATATATAGTATATGTTAAGAGAAGAGAATATACAATTTTTGGTGTTAGTAAATTTTGAGTAACTTGGCCACATTCCTTTGTTGCCATTAATGACAAAGGGGGAGATTGTTGGCAAGTTGACTCCTAGGGAGCATATGACTTATTTTGTGTTTTCATTATGGCAACAAACTCATATGAAGTTTTGACAGCAAACCTAGTAGTGAAAATTGACTAAGTATAGAAGACAATACAAAAAAGAGATACGCAAATGATCAGAGCACCAACACACATGTGTATAGCTGATTCAGACTAAGAGCCTTCAGAAATAATCTCTATTATATGTTTTTATGCTTACCCTATACACGCATAGTATGGAATTTCAGTACATATAAGTTACAGAAAGAACATGTACACTAGCAGTTCAGAATACAGAGTATGGAGCCGACTTCAGGGTTTTGATTAGCGTGTAACATTTTGTTATGTAAAGGCTAAGCGCCTATTGTAGTAAGTTTGTAACCATGTATTAAACATTATTGTAAACATGCTAAAGCCAATTTGTTTGGAAGCATTGTGTATGATTTTTTTGGGCCGACTAAGTTCTTGTTTATAGTCGCGTCTATTCAGGCATAAAATTATATATATGCAATGAAAAGATATATTTGAAGTGTCAAAGAAATATGTAGAGCAGTGTAAAGATGTTAGTATGAGATAGAGCCCTTAAAGAAGATAAGAGCATAAGAACATAAACATAACTGATCAGAAATATGTGTCATATACAACAGTTCACTTTTGGATATAGTGCATATCTATCCTCAGGAAGTTGTAGCCTTCTTTCTCATTGAGCAGTGAGCTCTTGGATAGTGAGTCCTCACCTCTAACAGGGTTGTTTGTAAAAGAATCCTAATAGGGTCAAGCCTTTAACTAGGGCATTTTACTTGCATTGTAAAGACTTCTCCTAGCAGGGCAAAGGAACTTTAACAAGTTCATTATACTTGTGTAATATTTGTGGGTACTAATTCCCACCGAGGTTTTCCTCTAATCAAGGTTTCCCCGTAATCATATTATGTGTAATGTGATCTTGTGCTAAGTTTGAAGTGATATATAATTGATTTATGTTTAAAGTTTTTGAAATAAAATAATTAGTTAAACACTAATTCACCCCCCTCTCTCTCAGTGTTTCCAAAAACCTGTTTGTATATAGATGTACCTTTGAAGTTCATCTCTTTTCTTGCATCAACATTAATGATATTCTGATAATATGTAGGTTGATGCAACCTTCAATCTTTTTACTGACTAGTAGACAAGGGTTTGACCCCTAGTCTCTTTCTCAAGTACTCAAATGTATCCTTGGGCAGTGGCTTGGTGAAGATATAAACTAATTGTTCTTTTGATTGCACATACTCAAGTATCACCTCTTTTCCTTGAACTTGTTCTCTTAAATAATGATACTTGATGGCTAAACCGCCTCACAATAGGTGTGGAATAATCATGCTCAAGGCCTTTCTTAGGAATGGTTTATTCAATCTAAGGAATACTTCTCCCATTATGAGGTGCATTTAACTTGTCAACCCAGGGATGTATACTTGAAATGGTCGGCATAATATGTGCACTAGGTTTCTTAAGGAGTCATTCTACTTATGCTGCAGGAAGGTAAAAATAGATAAAATAAACCTACACTAGTGCTGCAAGAAAGAATACATTTATCTCCTTACTGAAATGAATGCTAGAAATTGCAACTCTACTTAACCCTATAATTTCAGCCTAGAACATCCATTATAACTATTCTTGCAGATGCTGCAGGAACACTCACAAGGTACGATGCTACAAGAAGAAATTGTAACTTCTATCTGAAATACTAGAAATGCTAGAAATGCTGGAAATGAAATCTATTCTATTCTAACCTAATCCACCTCCCATGTGGGCCCCCTTGGTCAATTTCGGCTAATCTATTAACATAGAATGTAAACCAAGAACTACTTCATTGTATTTCAAAAACTCATTACATAGAAACAATACATGGAACTTGAAATAGATTGTTGTATAACAGTTTTCTTCCAAAAACTTCTGTCTCTATCTTTTCTAGCTAACTTCAAACTATCAGTGTAATCCCTATATATAGAGGATGGAAATTCAATAGCCCATGGTGTGGGTAATAAAACTTAGGTGACCAGTTCAACATAATAAAGTGTAGAGGGAATATAGGCACACTACATCCCCGCATCCTGGAATAATGGCTCCATTGTAGCAGCTATGTTTCTTGGTGCTATAATGATCACTCCACCGTAGCTGGTCCTCAACAATCTTCCTTGAATGCTGTCGACCACTCTCCAGTCACTTTCTCTCCTATCAAGTTAGTTATGATGCGAAAATATTCATGCAACAAGCTTAATCAAATTAAATATCTAGATATTAGAACATATATTCTGATGGTTTTATGAAATACTGCACTATATGTATAATATTAGAAAAATATGTCACAAACATCTACCCATG
>MU223536.1:2236218-2287303 GCA_018584345.1 Thuja plicata
TTCCATTTCTATCATCCTTTAAGACATAACATTAACTACCAAATATTTTGAAGTAACTTACATTGGGTGTTTTACCATACCATAGCTCATAAGGTGTCTTCTTTGTGTCCTTCTTCAATTGTACTCTATTAAGTGTGTAGATAGCAGTATTGATAGCTTCCCTCCAGAAGATTTGGGTGATGCCTTTCTCTATCATCAATGTTCTAGCACAATCAACTATTCATCTATTTCTTGTCTCAGCAATCCCATTTTGCTATGGTGTTCTTGGTGTAGAAACCTGTCTTTTTATACCATGCTCATTACAAAAATTAGTGAATTCATCTGATATAAATTATCCTCCTCTATCTAATCTCAAACATTTCAGATCCTTACCACTTTGTTTCTCTACCCATTTAAACATCTTGAATGCTTCAAATTTATCTTTTAGAAACATAACTGTCATCATTGTAGAGTAATCATCAACAAAAAGAATAAAATATATATCTCCATAATAACTCTTTGTCCTCATTGGTCCACATAGATGAGTATGGACTAATTCTAGAATATCATCAGATGTATGGGTTTTATTTTTGAAACTAGACTTTGTCATTTTAAACTTTTTTTGACAATTCTTGCACTTGATGTTGTCTGGCTTTGTCATCGTCGGTAAGCCTCTTACATTTCTCCTTCTTCTTATTTTCATCATGTTGTCAAAATTCATATGACACAATCTTTTGTGCCACAACCATATGTCTTCGTTTCTAGTCATTAAGAAAGTGGTGTTAGTATCATTTAGATAGAATAAGTTACCTTTAGTTTGTTCACCGGTACCAATCAGTCTTCCTGATTCATTGAAGATCTTTGCCTTCTTATTCTCAAATGCTACTCTATGACCTGAATTATTTAGCTGAGAAAAACTCAACATATTATAATTTAATCTTTTTACCCAATAAGCATTTTCACATTTAGTTAGGTTATTCAACATTATAGTTCCTTTACCTTTAACTAGACAAGGTGTATCATTACCCATTCTTACTGTACCACCATTATAATACTCAAAAGTGTTAAACTTTTCTTTGTCACTAGTCATGTGGTGAGTGCAACTACTATCTATAATCTAGATGTCATTCTTGCTAACATTAGATATGAGTGCAGTTTCTACATACCTTTCATCTTCATCTGAATCATCCTTCACAACCACAAATACCATCTCAATTTATTCATCAAGTTTGGTGTCAGTATCTTCATCTTTGCAAGCAGCTAGGTAGCTAGCCTTCTTTCCTTTGTCGTTTTAGTCTTGGGTATCTCTCTTTCTAATTTTCAGTAACCTCTATAATCTTTGTTATCACCTCAGTCATATTTCTTCTCAAAATATCTGTCATTACTTCTGTCATCTTTTCTTTTGTTAGGACATCTTGTAGCAAAGTGTCTAATCTCTTTACAATTAAAGCATACAAGTTGTAACTTGCCTTTGTATTTACCTTTTCCTCTCTGCATTCTTCTGGCCATAAGTACTTCTATTTCATCTAGATCTTCTTCTTCACTTTCACTTTCACTATCTCTTCTAGATGCGTGTCTATGACTTGATTTGCTTATTCTCATAGAAGACTTAAATGCAGACTCTAAGTTTGGTAAGACACTATTATCAAAGTTATTCATCTCAAATGAAATCAATCTATCAATTAAACTATCAAGAGTAACTGTATTATTTTCTACTACTCTCATTTCTTGAATGGAAGAAACTCTAATAGCATAAACAGGCAATAAGATTCTCAAGATTTTACTTACCACTGTCTCCTCTTCAAGTGTACCTCCAACTCCTCGTATAGAATTGACTACTTCTTTTATTCTTGTGTTGTACTGCATGATTTTTTCTCCTTCTTTCATTCTAAGATCATCAAATTTTCCTCTAAGGCTTTCTGCCTTGGCTCTCAGAACATTTGTATCACCTCCATGTACAAGCTTCAGTTTGTCCCACATCTTATTTGCAGTTTTGCAATCCTTGACATCTTCAAATTCAACATCAGAGAGTGAGGAAGAAATCTCTATGACCATGCAGTTGTGTTCATGCTTCTCTCTCAATTGATCTACTATTAATGATCATCTGGGCAACACATATTCAGTATCTAGGAATTGGGTAACATCATTACCAATACTTGCTAAGTAGAGTCTTATCCTGCTTTTCCATGAAGAAAAATTATCTTTATTCAACTTGGGCACATCTCGTCTATTCATCTTGTGATCTTGGCTTAGGTCTTGAAACCATCCTTCTAAGCACACAAGCTCTGATACCAATTGCTAGTAATAACTGAGAGGGGGCGGGGTGAATCAGCGGCCTCAAAAATTTATCCTTCAAACTTAACCACCAATAAATAAACCTTAGATTATTATGTCCCTACAAGATGCATGCCATGAAATACTAATAATGATTTACTATCTGTCGGTGTTCTCTGTCAATCCTTATTCTTTCTTGATTATTGATAAGCAGTATAACTATTTACCAAAACTTATTAAATACGCAGAGTATACTGATCAATCCAGTGTTAACTATGTCAGATACAAAATAGTAAAGAAATGAATCATACACACATAACACATGAATTTTTAACATGGAAACCCTATTAGGGGAAAAACCACTGGGACCGGTACCCCAAATTTTCACTCTTCTGAAGTGAGCCATGTTAGGAGCCAACCCTGTTAAAGGTTACAAACACACTATTAGGTGTGACTTTGTTAGAGGATTTTATACATAGAAGTTGTCACTTAGTATCGGGCATCTATTGCTACCATCCTCGAAATAACCTCCTTCTTAGGCTGTTAATAGGTATCGGGCAAGTCCAATGCTACTTTCATGAATCAACCTTTTTGGCACTCCTTGGTATGTACCTCAATATATAGAAGACTGTTAAGTCCTTCTTTGTTAAGAGACTTGATGCTTCAATGGTTAAACTGAAACACTATGACCTATTCATGATGCAACTTTGAATTGTAGATTTTCAGATCTATTTAAGTACATTACCTCTTTGATCAATGTATCAATTCAATTCTTTGTGCTCCACACTTTCTACTCTATGATGCTGTGCTTCACTGTTCATCGGTGTCTGCAGAATTCTTTAGCTCTCCTTTAACTTGATTTATCAGGACTGTATGAAGATATTCTTCATCAATTTCTCTTCAACATCCTCTTTCTATTCACTCCCCTTAATCCCATTCATAAATGAATTAAGCTTGTCTCTTATATAGACATTATATTCATTGTTTCTTGATTCTTGGTGTGAAAAACAATCCAACCAATTTGATTTAAAGAATAACTCTTGATTTATCTCGTAGTTATCTTCTTTTCAACTGTACAAATCATCTTTAAATCAATCACTTAACTCTAGTCGAATAAAATAAAGAAAACAACCAGTTAAGTCTATCTTTAGCTCTTTCCAGCTAGATATTTTTTCATTTTATGAACTCTCTATTCCGTTGGTCAACTCTGTAGTTAGTCGTCAGTGACAATTGATAGTTCTGTCGGTGTGACTCTAGTGAGCTTCGGGATCTCCGTCCATTGGGCATCATTGGATATTTACTCATCGAGCAACTCTGCTTATATCTCGTTGGGAATCATGTGGTTTTGCTTCATTGGGCAACACTATCTTCTGCTCATCGGGTATCACTATGAATTTTCTTCTTTTCCTTTACCGATGGTGTGCACTCCATTGGTGTTGTCTGTCACTTAGTGAATACTTGACTTTTATGCGTTGCTGAAAGCATAACCTTTGTTCCATTGATTCTTTGAAGTCTTTGCCATTATGTACATGACCGTACAAATGAAATCAAGTTGACATCTATGACAATAAAAACCATTAACTGATTTAATGTCTTGTATTATCTTCAACTTAACATTATCAAACATCCAATCAGTTATATGTCATCAAACAATAATAAGGCAGAAAACAGTAACACACAAGAAAACACCCAATCTCAGGGTTTTACAATGGTCTCCAAGAGACCTAAAACATAGGGGTGAAAGAGGGCCTTATCCTAAAGGAGAAACCAATTAAAACAAGAATCATAGGCCACACATGGGCTCAAAATCCCTTTCCCTCACAAACCAGATCCATGGATTCAAGCCATCAAATTTCCTTATGACCCCCAAATGCCCTTGGGTATGCTTGGCATCATGGGGACCAAAACACCCATGTTATTCCCTTCACACACGGGAGAGTCTACACTACAGGGGTAGTCTCTAACATTTCACCCTTTCAAGGTTACTCTACCCTCCCAATGGTGAGTGTTCCTTGAAGAATCCCATAACAAAAATACAACACAAATAATATACATACATGAAAGAACAACCAAAAACTCCCCATGAACATAAATGGGGTTGCAATAAGAATACATACAAAACTCCATTAAAACATACACCAAGCTTTCAACATAAACATAAGAAAATTCACTAAGATACATATGGGTGGTATAAAACCAACCTAAGGTCCAAGCTCAAGGAAAATGATAATTTTGAGAAGATCTTTCCTACTTATGCTTTCTTCTTCTCCAAATTCCTCTTCCAATTTTGAAAATGTTTCTAAAAGTAGAGAGTGGGTGAATAACCCTACCCTTCTTCCCAAATCCCCCTAAAAGGCCTCAATCTCAAAATATATGATTCTTCATTAATGGGGAAGTGACTCAACTCTATCTCATCTCCCCACTTGCATTCTCCCTCATAAATGGAGTTAAAGGCTCACATGGGAATAAGGGATGGCTTGACCAAATTTCCTAAACTCTGATTTTTGTCGATTTCTAAATGAGATATTTTGGAGGTGCCATAGAAGAGTTATGGGCATTTTAGTGAGCTAAATTTGACCCCTAACTCCTAGGGTACTAAGTGGGGTGGTTAAATTTAACCCTAACTACCTTCTGGAAGCCTATTTGACCCTTATAAACCCTGCCTAAAGTTAACTCACGAAATTCAACTAACTTGACCCAATATGATATCTCCCAACCCTAGCGTAAGCATGGGAACTCTACTGGGTAACCCCCTAGATAGAGTTAAACCTATCCTAGTTACATTTACTAGCCATGCCAACACATTAAACACACGTGTCAAGTGACACAACATAATTACACATAAGGTATGACTTTTTTACACATTTACAAAATTGCATTTAAATACAATCATGCATATCACTTTTACAAATAAAACACTTAACAATGAGATTTAATATCTATTTATCCAGATGAAACCTTAGCTTAACACAATTTACATAGGTCCATTCTTGAATTCCTGTTTTAGAACCATGGTCAATTTCTTGCACACTCATTGACACATCAGTATTCCAAGAAATCAACACATAAAATAAAACACGATACAAAATGTCAATGAAACACATATTCACTAACACTTGGAATATCCAATGATTCTTCTTAACTTAAACAGTATTTGAATTTAGCCCAGTATGCATAAACATAAACTTCTAAGTCAATCATCATCTTGATAACATCTAACATACATATCCATCATACTTGTTAGTGAACAGATATTCCTTCTCTTGCAATAAATGAATGAAATGAGTCTTAAACTCAATTTTAGAAAGAAAATTATCACTGACAGTTGAGTTAGTCTCTTATGACTAAACTCTCTTCTTTGAAGGAGTAGTTACCTTCTATAAAGATTTATCTTTATAACCTTTAATATAAAAGAATCTAATAGAGAATACTTTTCACCAGAAAGCATAAAAAGGCTAACAACATTCTATCATAAACCTATAATAAAACACTTTTTAGAAAAGATTCAAATATTGGAGCCAAATGACTCTAATCTAATAAGATAAGTTTTGTAGAGGTTGATTCAACCTTGTGTCATAATTTGAAAGATAACTCATGAAAACTAAGGAAAACACAAACGTAGATTAAAGTAGTATAACATTCAATTCCAACTAAAACTAAAGTCGTACATTCATCAATCAACTGATTGAAGATAAATAATATAATCTTCTATAAACCAACTAATATTATATATGTATATCAAAGTTTTCACAGTATAAAAAAAGATAAATTTCCTAGAAAATAAAATAGTATAGTAATGTTTTTAAGAACTAGAGAATGGACCCTCAAACGGTCATCAAAAATAGTATATAAAGCCACGCAGGGCTATCCAGTTTCCGTAACCAACTTATCCATAGAAATATCTTAACTAAAATTAAAATATGAAGATAGACTTTTCAACCAAAAATAATTAACTGATTGATTCTTTTTAACTGCATCACCATCTGTGGTCTTGATGGTATCTCGTGAAGCATTCCATTCCTTGAAAATTGTCACAAATTTCCCCAGCATCTCTTGTTTTGGCATAGAAATGATCTCAAACCTCTGTTCCTAGATATCTTTACAATTTTGCATCAATTCAACCTTGTCTACGAGATAATTCATCCTCTCATAGCCAATAACCATGAACGATTCCACCCAGGTAATCATTGTAATATATTTTACTTCTATTTATTTGGATGTTGTCAAATCTTCCATCTTCTTTTCAAAGGAAGCTATCATTTTAGCCATATCAGCTTATGTTTCAGTTTCCTACCCAACTCGCTTTCTCAAACAATCGATCTGGGTGTTCATAACTTCTTTAACACAACTTACTGTTTGAATAACCTGAGTAGATTCTTCAATGAGCTATTCATAAAGTGAGCTTTTCCACTCCATATTGGCTTTATTTACAAACAATGAATTCTTTTCCACACCAGACACTACCTTTTCTACAAGGAAGTTATCTATGCCATATGTATAAAATTATTCTATGTTTATTATTTTGGTTTCCATCACGTCCCTTTCTTTTTTCCATATTTCAACCTTTCCCTCTACAGCTGTGATCAGACTGTCAAACCTTTTGGATAAAACTTCAAAGTTATGAGAAAAATCAATGATCTTCTTGATGAATTTCTTCATCCAACTGAAGAAATTCCTAGATATTTATCTTTGTTTATGGAATTTCTCTAGGAACTTTTGGTTCTTCGGGGACTTAACATCTAGATTAATTGGGAGCATAGATAGAGGTTGAGGAACAGGGCTTTGAAACTGTTGAATATATTTTGTCATTCCACTGAGCACTTGTTTGAATTTTTCTTTGTCCTCTATGTCTTTCCACACTCTGTGGTTTATCTTTTTGTTGTTTAAATTTAGGATTTTCAAATTAGCAGTCCTTGTGGCTAGGCTGAGATCTATTTTCTCTATAGTAAAATCTTGTTCAGTTACCTCTTCTTTTGTCTTGTCAAAATTTTCTTTAAAAAGATCCGTGACCCAATGACGAGTTTGTGGATCCACATCTAGCATAGATTTTGTCTTTGGATTTTTAGTTCTAGGCATTCTTCCCAGATATTTTCTTACTAGGTCTCCAATAGGGGCTCACATAGGGATGATGCTCCTTTTCTTACTTACTAACAGTTCCAGCCAATTTGGAGATTTCGGGGTGGAAGTACCTACCAGAGACTGGGTGTTTACACTATTTAGCACTGTTAAATCCTGTTGACCCATAGGATCTTTTTGTCCTTTTGTTTCAGGGGTGTTTACTAGAGTACCATCTATTTTGAGTTTTTCCTAAGCTCCTGTACTACCCTCTAGATTTTCTAGATCAAGGACGATGTAATCAGCTTTACTAGACTCTTCTTTCCTTTTTCTTCATGCGCTTGTGAATCTTACAGGTTTGTCAAGAGTTTCTACCTGATCTTTTGGGGGAACAACTACCTCAGACTTTGTATCACCTGTAGAAAGCAATTTTTCAACTTTATTAGTAAGTGTGGGTGAGGACTGAGTTTTTGAAATTCTTTAGCTTTTTTTGGTTTTTGACCCAGTTGCTTCTTGCTTCTTTTTCTTATTTTTTCCTTTAAGCCACTTATTTTTCCTTTCAAAAACTTCTTGAGTTAAAGCATTTAAATCTTCCTCCTCACTCTTTTTCCATTATATTTTTCTAATGACTGTGTCTTCATCTGGCTCAATATAATTAAATTCTAACACATCCTCTTCATCTTTAATATCTTCGCCTTTAATATTAAAATAAAAATGAAGGGAAATGATTTGTCTTAAGTTAAACCTGGAATGCAATCTTCTTAATACCTCCATTTTATAGACACAATCATCCCAGTAATCTTCCAGCTCTGGCAGATAAAGAAAAGTAGTATCAACTTTAAAATGGCTCCCCATAAAATGCTTAGTGTCAAAGTAGCTTCTATTTTGATAAAACTAGAGACTCATTACTCCTAATCATGCATCCAAGGTGGATGTACTATGCAACAATATGAAATAGTAATGACCTAGCTCAATTGGAAATAGGGAACCAGTAGTTCTCTTAAGCTTGTACTTCCTTTCTACCTAAACCAACTGCCTACAAAATTCTAGTAATACATATTTGTCAAGGCAGTATTTGGGTAATTTCAGAGGTTCTCCACTAAAGCCTCCAACTCTAAGGTAACTGAAAATTGGGAATTGAATATAGTAGCTGTCATAAATCTTGATCAGTTCCATGGCTTCTTCAAAGAATATGAAATTAACCTTTCCTCTCTATTCAAAAACCAACTGAGAGAAGAAAACATCTTGAACTCTTACAAAATTCATGGGTTTCCTCTTCTTCTAGAGAGAGGGGTGATATTCATAGATCATCATATTTTATTCCCATGGCTTGTTTGGAAAACCATCCCAATCTTTGCAGATGACAAGGGTATAAAAGAGATATTAGGACATATACAAATTTGACTTTTCTGCTGATTGGGATGAATCTTTATAAATTTGTTCAGCAATTATTTCAGCCCAATCCACATAATTCCCTTCTTTTAAGATAGCTTGTATGAAGGGATACATCCAATCTTCCTAGAGAGTGTCATTAAGGTTACCTTTTACCCTATTTAACATTACAACCAAATCTCAGATCTGTCTGACCAGATGGTATTTCTTTATAGGCCTAGGAAAATGGGAACCTCCTTTCTCAGGTTTTAATAACCAATCTCTAGCAATGTTATTGTTGTAGTCCTTACTATTATAATTGAATTACTCCTGAGCCTTTTTCACGCTCCAATCACCATAAACATCTTTTGGATGAATTCACAATTCTGCTATGACCATTTGTCTATTTATAGCCACTAATACTTCATTAGAAGTGGTGCAAATACACCTTTTTACTCTGTCATACCTATTTCTACATTCCATTACCAATTCTGGGCACAGAGTCACCTCAGGAAAACTAGCGGCTTCTAAAAATCCACTTTATGCAATTTGATCAGCCATGGAACCTGCTTCTACATTCCTCAACTGGCAAAGAATTCCCCCTATGTCTTCATCTACTAGGATTGTATCTCACATATTAGGGAGACAACTAATAATGGGAGAAAATTTATTCTCTTTTACAAACTTTTTTATTTGGGTTTAACATATTAAGACTGAAAGGAGCTAATCTCAAAAGATAAATGAAGCAATTGCAACATGAAAAAGACCCAAACTCTTTCCTCCTCAACAAATTATCTTAATATGTGAAGAAAAATACAAAGGAGTTCTTTGTGAACTCACTGTTATTCAGCTCCTAGCTTTTGCAATTACCTTTGTTACTCTCCTTCTCCAGTTACTGCTTCCAATTAATTACTTTCAGAAAGAAAATAGATGAGGAAATAAATTTAATACCCACTTGATTCATTCACCTTAATTTGTAATTATTAGTGCTTGACAAAGATTAGTCATTACATGCCGCTTTTAATTAAGATGACTAATAACCATGCTTAAAATATGCTTCACTTGCGTTTAAGTTGACATGGCATCACTCCAGCTGTCTTATCAAACATTTCTTGTGGATATGGGAAGATTTGGAATAAGTCACTTGGAATTGTCAATCATTGCACTTCAAAAACTAAACTTTGAACTATAAAAGATGGGTTCAAAGTTCATAGTTTATAATGCCTCAAATAATGTTACACACTTTTAAGCTAAAATGTTTCACATGCATGATGCAAAAAAAAATTTTAACTTTGAACCAAAAAAAGACAATTTCAAAATTCATGATTACAAAAACACATGACACCAGGCAAGTAGGGCGTAAAACACGAAGCTGTTGGGTGAAGTATGAATTCAATATTGAACTTTGAACCATGAAATGGAAGTTCAAGATTCAAAATTCAATATACAATAGAAAAAATACACCATAGTCAAGACTCATATTATTCGACAAAGAAAGGATGACGGTCGCTTAAGTAACATGGACAAAGTGCAAATCGAACTTTGAACTTTGAACCACTAGGTTCAAGGTTCAAAATTCAATATTCAATCAACAAAATACATAACAAGCATTACTCAAAAAATTTTACATAGGAGAATTTTGACTTGCATTAGGTTGCTTCGACTGGGTATTAGGACCATGAGGGACTAAACAAAGAACTCAAAATCTTTGGTTTCGCACAAAACTAGACCGACTAAGAAGCACACACTAAAGCCTACAACAAAACAAAACTTATGTACATAGAAAAGACTTATCGCTTAAAATTCATAAAGTTTGAGATCTTTCCCATTGAAAGACAAAGGTATTTAAGTTCTACCAGCATACCTTAATTTGAAAGAATTACATCCAATTTCCTAGCTTTTCTCAAAGGGCCCCTTCCACAATGATTCAAATTTATCATGTGCACCCTGAGGTTCCCGTCTCTTGTCCCACAATAAAACCTTGTCTCCTTCCATGGATTTTTGAAGAAGGGATTTTTTATTAAATATTTTTTTACCCTAGCTTGGTGAATGATAATATGATCAACAATATTTTCTCGTTCCTCCTCAATGTTTCCCAAATACATGATCCTCTTTTCTAAAGCATTATGGAACTTCTGATCCTCAATTAAATTTTATAACTTAGCTGCTGCCAACTCCAAGGGGAGAGAAAGTTGACCTTCCATGCCATACAATAATTCAAAAGGAGATATCCCTATGGTTTTCTTTGGTGATTTGCAATCAGCCCACAGAGCTTCATACAGTCTTTTGTGCCAATCTCTGGCATTGTCATTAACAAGCTTTTTCATTATGGCAATTAAATTCTTGTTGGTAGATTCGGCCAGACCATTACCTTGGGAAAATAGTTGGAAGAGTGTGACATTTGAATCCCATTGTCATAAAAAACAATTGCATCTCATGAGAAGATAAATTTTGTGCATTATCTACTACTATCTTTGTGGGAATCCCAAATATTAATAAAATATTTTCTTTCAGAAATGAACAGACCACCTCTGAAGTAGTTTTCCTCATAGGGATAGCTTCTACCCACTTTGTGAAGTAATCTGTAGCTGTCAAAATATGGGTATGGAGAGCATTTGATGGAGGATGTATTGGGCCTATAAATCTAGGCCCCACTACTTTAATAGTTCTTCTATGACCATAGGTCTTAATGGAAAAGATGCTAAATGTGGTTTTCTAGAAAATAACTTACATTTTCACATTTTGCCACCTGTTTATATGCATCTTTGAAAATCCTAGGCCAATAATAGTCGTTCCTTAATATTTTGAACATAGTTACTATAGATGAAAAATGTCCACCATAAGCCTCATTATGGAAAGATATAAGAAACTTATTTTGTTGATCCTCATATACGCACTTGAGAAACATCCCATCTAGGCCTCTTTTATATAAAATATCATCAACTATAACATATTTGGACACTTTGAGTTTTAAATTCCTCTACTCCTTTGTTGTTAGGTGATTGGGACACTCTCCATAGGCTAGATAATAAGATACATTCAAGAACCATGCATCTTTCAACCCTGTAAAAAAGACAAATGAATCTCACCACTAGATTTTACATCATTTTCAGCAATCAATTTATAGAGTCCTTTACCTCTCACCAATTTGGTAGGTTTGATTTCCAAATCCAACTATTGTACCTTTTCTATCCAAGTTTCTCTATTATTCATGGACACCTCCTATTGGGTTATAATTCTCTTAACAACAATATTCAGAACATAAACCATAAAATGAGAATGAAGGATATAGTACTGGAATTACTTAACGACCTTTACCACTATGAACACCCACTTTTCTATAGGAGAGTACTTCAATTGGTGTTTCTTTAATGGTATACTCATAAAATAAATGGGAACATCTTCACTAGCCTCATTATTTTGCAATAGAACACCAGACATGATGTGCTTAGAAGCATAACAGTGTATCACAAAATCTTTCTTAAAATCGGGATGAGCAAGAATTGGAGCCTAAGAAATTGTATTTTTAACCTCATCAAAAGAATTTTTGGCTTCATCATTCCATCTGAAGGTTTTTTTCTTGCTTAGTAAACCTACCATGGGTCTGGTTGTCTCTGAGAATTCTTTCATGAATCTCCTCAAGAAATTGATCTGTCCAAAGAAAGGCCATATCCCATTTCTGTTGGAAGGCAAACATAACTGTTGGATTTCTCGTACTCTCTCCCGGTTAATTTTAATTCCTTCCTTTGACACTATATGACCTAGCAATTTCCCTTCAGTTACACAAAAGATAGAATTTTTTGGATTAAGTGATATTCCTTGGTCCCACAAATTCTAAAGGATAAGCCTAAAATCTTTTAGATGTTTCTATCTTTTTCTGGAGAACACGGTCATATCATCGAGATACATCATAATTAATTTATTTATCAAGTGACCAAAAGAAGAATTCATGGCCCGTTGAAAAGTGGCACATGAATTAATCAGGCCAAAAGGCATTCAACTATATGCAAACATGCCCCAAGGAGTGGTGAAATATGTTTTATGATGGTCATCAGGAGCCACACTAATATGGTTTTATCTAGAGAATCCATTCAGCATAGAAATCATCTCAAACCCAGCTACCATTTGCAAAATGGGATCCATGTTAGGCAGGGAAAAATTATCTTTCAGGCCAGTTTGATTTAGATTTCTAAAATCAACACAGATTTGAATCTCCCCATTTTTCTTGCGAATGGGTACTATGTTTTCCACCTAAGTAGAATGATGGATTGGGTAAATTATTCTATCTTTAAGAATCTTATCCACCTCTCTGAAAATGGCATCTACTACTCTGGGATTGTAATTTCTCAACTTTTTCCTCAATGGTTTGGCTCTAGGTTTAAGGGAATATGATGTTAAAATTGTCCTTTCCTGAAATCCTTTAAGTATTCATATGACCATGTGAATACATCCTTGAACTACTTTAATAATTTTTTGAATATGGTTTTCTCCTCAAGACTAAAACATGTGCCCAAATTCACAAATATAGGATCTTCATTACTCCTGATATTTATTCTATCAAAATTGTTGGATTGTTTCCTGTTGGTTTCATTGACTTGACCAATAAACTAATCACTGTGATTGAACAAACTCTCCATTTTCACAAGGCCTCTAGCGATATGATTTCCTTTCAATTGAATAATATATTCTTTTTGGTTGACTTCCTTGTCGACACAAAATTCTTGACATTTGAAATTCAATCCCTTGAAGAACACTGAAGAGAATTTCTAACTACCTGGCAGGAGTGTTAACATGTGAGCATCATCACTAAAAAGTTTCCAAGAATTAGCATTATCAGGTACACTGGGCCGATGAAAAATCTCTATGGTGTAGTGATCATTATCAAAGTCAGGATGAGGAATTAATAGTGCTGTAGAACCAGCCAAAACATCTGCTCGAGAATTGAATTCTATGGGTACTGCTTCAATTGAAAATGCTTCAATCCCTTCAATTTCATCCCAGAATCTATTCTGGTAGTGCTTCATCCTTTCATTTATCACTACATACATCCTTCTTACCTGCTTCATGATCAACTGTGTGTCACCTTTTCCTTCCAATATCTTAATACCTTTCCTTTTTTCTTCTTGAATTTTGAATAGTAATGCTTCATACTCGGCTATGTTATTAGTATTCTCAAAATCTAGCTTAAAAGCAAAAGGTAATTTTTCTTCAGATGGAGATATAAAAACCACCCCTACACCAAAACTAGAAGAGGAACAACTCCCGTCAAACTCAAGTTTCCATAATGTTAGAATAACTGAGAGGGGGGTGTGAATTAGTTGCCTAAAAAATATTCTAATAAATCAAACCAAACACTTATAACCACAATTATAAGCCTCTAGTTATCTTCAGTCCTACACGATGTATGCCTTGAAATAATATTATCAAATAACTACTGTTGGGAGTTCGTTGTTAAACCTTATTCTTAATCTTTACCGATTAGCAGTCTATCATTTACTGAAATACAATAAATAACTTAGTGTTTACCAATAAATCCTATTTTAGTAATATGTAAATAAAAACAACAAAGCAATAACTCATAAAAAAATTTGACACATGGATTTTTAACGTGGAAACCCTATTAAGGGAAAAACCACTTGGGACCGGTAACCCAAAATTTTCACTCTTCTAAAGTGAGCTCGGTGAAGAGCCAACACTGTTAAAGGTTAAAAACACACTGTTAAGTGCAACCTTGTTAGAGGATTTATCACTAACAGTTAATCAATTGATATCTAGAATTTCACTATTCTATCTTCATGAATTAAACTTTTGATACTCCTTGGGATGTATCTCAATATGTAAAGGATTTTTAGATTCTGCTCGGTTAAATGAATTTCTGAATCAATGGTTAAAATGAAATAATATACAATTTTTTCATATAAACAGCTTAATCTTGTAGATGTTCAAATCTATTGTAAGCTCATAATACCTTTTTGATCAATGTTTCCTTTCAATAACTTTTCACCACTTCTTTCTTCTTGGTGATGTTCTTCTCTATTGCTTGGTGTCCACAAAAATATTTAGCTCTGTTCTTTAGCTTGATTGATCAGGACTATATGAAGTCTTCCTTCACCAGTATTCTCTTCAACATCCTCTTCTCTATTCACCCCTAATTAAAAATTAATTATCTTGTCTCTTTATAAACATGATTTCACCATTTCTAATTCCTTGACTTTCTTGTTCTTGGCATGATCCATAAATCTCACATTTCTTTCTTTAAAGCTTTACTTCAGTTTTACCCCATATATTTCTCTTTGACAACTAGAATAAAATAGATTTAAAAGTCTCGCTTATCTCTAGTTTTTAACTTGTTGATGAAAACAATGTTATCAACCAGTTAACTCCATATTTATCTCATGCCAGCTAAGTCTTTTTTCATTTCTAAACTTTAGTTATTTTTGGTGTTTAACTCCTTTTTATCTTTGGTCTTAACTTTAGTTGTCCTTAGGCATCTCTGTCTATCAGGGTTATCTGTCCATCGGGGTTGTCTATCTATCGTGTAATAATGTGATTCTACTCATCGGTAATGCTTGCTTAGGTTTCTTTCTTGGGTATCACTATGACTTTTCTCTCGGGGTTCTCTATCCACTGGGGTGCACTTTCCATCGGTGTTTGTTGTCACTTAGTGCATACTGAAATTTGATGCATTACTAAAAGCATAAACTTTATCTTTCTAGTTCTTTGAAGTATTTGACACTATGTATACAACCAATCAAATTATATCAAGTTGAAATCAATGACAATAAAATACATTAATTGATTTAACGTCTTGCATTAACTTTCTACAGCTTGGTGATCATCAACTTAACATCTTCAAACATTCAATCAGTTATGGCTCATCAATCTCTCCCTTTGGCATTGATGGAAACACACTACATTACTACTAATACAATATTAAATATGTAAATTATAGTTCATCAATCTACCAATTTTATTGTTCTATAACCAATACAAATGTTTGGCTCTCGGTAAGCTCTTCTAGCTTAGATTTGTTTCTTACAGAGTACTATCTTCAATATTCATTCCCTTTACTATATAGATGTAGAAGATTTTTTATTCTGTCTCTCCCTTTGATGTAGAATCTCTTCTTTGATGTTGTCTCTCCCTTTGATTGTTCCTCTCCTTGATCATCTCTTTTTCCTTTGACAACAATAGATATACTCTCTCCCTTAAGTCATCTCTCCCTTAGGATAACTTCTCTTCCTTTTGGATGATTATGATGAATATTTCATATGGATATAATCTCTCCCTTTTTGGATATTCTCTCCCTTACAGGTTACATCTCTCCCTTTGACAACAATTCCAAAGTATATCCTTTCTCCTTTTTATAATATACTCCTTGAATTTCCCTATCCATCAACAACACAATGACTCTGGTGTTCGGTGCAGATATGTACCTTTCTGTGTCCTGATGTATCTTTTGCAGTCCATCTCTTTGCTTGCATCAACATGAATGATCTTTTGATTATGTGTAGGATGATGCAGCCTCCAAGTCTACTTACTTACCAATAAACAAGGGTCAAACCCCTAGTCTCTTTCTCAGGTACTCAAATGTATCTTAGGCAATGGCTTTGTGAATATGTCAGCTAATTGTTCCTTAGATTGAAAATATTCTAGTATCACCTCTTTCTCTTGCACTTGTTCTCTTAAGTAATGATACTTGATCACAATATGCTTAGTCTTAGCATGCATGATAGGATTCTTATAAATGTTTATTGCACTGGTATTATCACAATAGATAATCACTGGTTCAAGAATTTTCATATTCATACCTTCCAGTAATTGTTTGATCCATGAAATGTTAGAGAATTTTTCAGTAGCAACCACACATTCTTCTTCTAGAGTATATTGTGAGATGCATCCTTGCTTCTTTCTTATCCATGTGATAAGTTTGTCACCCATGAAGAATGCTCCTCCAGTTGTGCTCTTTCTGTCATCTAAGTTTCCAGCCCAATCAAGATCTGTATAGACTTGAAGCTCAAATTTGCCTTCTCTTTTATACCATAAGCCATAGTCCTTGGTGTTCTTTAGATATCTCAGAATTATTTTGATAGCAGTCATGTGTGACTCCTTGGGATTAGCAAAGAATCTTGCAACTATTCCAACTGCATGTGCTATATCTAGTCTAGTATGAACAACATACATTAGTTTTCCAATCATTGATCTATATAGGGTCTGATTTACCTCATTTGACTTATCTTCCTTTTTCATCTTACATCTTTTTTCCATAGGGGTTCCAACTGGTTTGGAATCTTCCATCTTGAATATCTTCAACACTTCCTTGATGTATTTGGATTGTGTGATATATATACCTGCATCCTGTTGAAGAATATGTAGACCAAGAAAGAATTTGATCTCCCTAAACATTTACATCTCAAACTCTTTTCTCATTTCATTAGAACAAGATTTACATAACACATCGCTACCCCCAAATATGATATCATCAACAAATATTTCAGCAATCAAAATGTTATCATCAGTATCTTCTTTTAAATACAAATTTATATTTTCACTTGTTCTTACAAATCCAATACTTATTGTTAGAATGAATTTAGAATAACTAAGAGGGGAGGGGTGAATCAGTTATCCTCAGGTCTAGATGTTGCAAATAAAAAAAATTTGTACTTCAGATCTACTCGGTAGCAGTAGCATAAATCAACAACTTTAATCAAGCAGTTTACTGTCAATGGAAACTAGCTTGTAGTAACGTAACAGTAAAGAAAACCATAAGCATTCACACAAGTTGACACAAGTATTTAACATGGAAACCCAATATGGGAAAAACCACCAGTAACATGCTATGAATTTTTCACTCTTCTGAAGTGATGCCCTGTGAGGAGCCAACCCTGTGAAAGGTTACAATAACACACTGCTAGTTGTGACCTGGTTAAAGGATTTAATCACCCTGTCAGGAGTGGCCTTGTTAGAGGACTTAGAACATTCCAATCTAAATGTCACCTTGTTAGAGGATTTATACAAATGACTGTTAAGTCAACCTAATTAATGGATTTAACTGATACAGTGGTAAGAAAGTAATCAGCAGTTTGTGATCTGGTACATACAACTTACTTTTCAATTCAGATCCAATTACAACTCTAATGTTAAATTACTGGATAGCCTACATTTTCATTTCAACCTTCTAATTTGCTTGGAAATCTGTCAAGCAATCACACATGCAAGTTTCTACTTCTGCCTTTTGCCTTCTCTGCTAGATCATGCCTTCTCTGCTAGATCATGCCAAACTGTAAATCAACTATGCAAACCTTTTGCATATCCATACATTCATCCACACATAATGAATAACCCCTTGAGGTTATCATATACCTCTCTGTCTAGGTCAGATAAATCTTTTTCTGCTTAAACAAGATCGTAGATCTTAGGTTAGGTCAGATCCAATGGATCATTCCATCTTTTCATTATATTTACTTCTCCAAAGTAGTCTCTAATTAAATCTTGAAACCATGCATTAATTACGGTTACCCATACATCAAATGACATGGATCAATCTTTAATTAACATTACATATCCCAATAAAATCAACTAAGTCAGCTAGAGATCTCAAATCTCATCATTAATCCAATTACTGTAAGTCAGCCAACATCACTGTTTCCACTCGGCAATTTCAATGGTTCTCGACATTGAGCAACTTTTTTCTCATCACAAGAAACTTTGCTCAGCACAAGCAACTTGCTCGACACAAGCCAAACTTGCTCGGCATAGAACAACTAGAAAAACTATCTTTGAAAGATAAACAACTAATTACTTTGCCAAAGTGCCAACTGATCAAGTACCCTTTTATTTGCCTTAACTCAACCATTCACTTGGTCTTCTTGTTAAATATTTTTCATCAACAATAGATATGGTACTCAAATAGATAACAATAGTCTCACCAGTAAAGGTTTGACATCAATGACAAAATAAAAATTGCTTCCATTGTCATTTTCCAATAATCTCCCTCTTTGGCATTGATGGCAACACAAAAAATTTAAAACAATGATTTAACAAGCATAGTTACCAACCAATCCAAAAATTCACCTGTTTTCCTTGATATAAACAAATTTTCATTAATGTCTTTAGCTTCATTCTGATTCTTATCTATAAAACATTTCTCCCTCTGTGTCTGGAATCACACTGTCATCATCTATGTCTAATCATCTGTAGACTCCCTCTGAGTAGATAATCACTTCAATGTTTTCAATAGTAACTTCTACCTCTATGTAATCTTTCCCTCTTTGTAATCTCTCTTTCTCGGCAATCTCTTCCTCTTTATAGGCAATCTCTCCCTCTTTGACAATAATGCCAAAGATGTCAAAATCACTATCATATAGATCCTCAGTATCATGCTGATCCTGTCATCTTGATTATGACTAATTTTTCTTTTCTATCCTTGTTCATCTTCACAACTTTAGCCAGCATCCTAAAGTGTGACTTACTGTGCATCAATGTGTCAGATATTCTAAGTAAAATATTTGATGCAACAGTACCATATAGAACTTAATTAGCCTCAGTTGGGGGAATCACCCCCAATTTACCTCGTAGATACTCATGAGCATCCTTGGGTAGTGCTTTTGTGAATATGTCTGCTAATTGTTCTGTAGTGTTCACATAATCCAGTCTCACTTCTTTACTCTGAACTAGCTCCCTCAAGTAATGATACTTGATAGCTATATGCTTTGTCTTTGAGTGCATAACAGGATTTTTAGAAATGTTAATAGCACTTGTGTTATCATAATATATGACAACTGGGTCAATGATTTCTTCCTTCATACCTTTCAGTAGTATCTTCAACCACACAATGTTAGAACAGTTAACTATTGTTGCCACATACTCAGCTTCAGCTATAGATTTTGAGGTGCAGTTCTATTTCTTGCTTGTCCAAGAGATCAATTTATTTCCTAAAAGAAATGCTCCACTAGTAGTGCTTTTCCTGTCATCAACATTTCTAGCCCCGTTAGAGTCAGTGTAAACTCTGAGTTCAAACTTGTCATTCTTTTTGTAGTATAGAACATAGTCATCAGTTCCTTTCAAATATCTCAGAATCCTTTTTACTGCCATCATGTGAGTTTCCTTAGGATTAGCAAAAAATCTTGCAACAATCCCAATAGCTAGGGCAATATCAGGTCTGTTGTGAACAACATACTGTAGTTTTCCAATCATTGACATGTAGAGTGTTTGGTTTACTTCTTTTGTGTCATCATCTTTTGTCAGCTTCTATCCAGTAGCCATGGGTGTACTCACTAGTTTGGAATCTTCCATTCCAAAAAATTTTAGTATCTCTTTGATATATTTAGATTGAGTGATATAGATACCATTCTTCATTTGATAAATTTGTAAGCCAACAAAGAATTTATTTCACCAAACATAGACATTTCAAACTCAGTTTGCATCTCTATTGCAAATTTCTGACATAACACATCTTGTCCACTAAATATGATGTCATCTACAAAAATTTCAACTAATAATGAACCTTTGCTTTGCTCTATTTTTAAATACAGGTTTTTGTTGTAATTGATTCTTGCAAATCCAATCTTGATCAGATAATTGTGCAATCTCTCATACCATGCTCTTGGCGCTTGCTTCAATCCATATAATGCTTTGTGCAATTTGAAAACCATATCCCTTTTGTTTGGGCCTACAAAACCATCAGCTTGCTCAATATACACTTCTTCTTCCAAGATTCCATTCAAAAATGCAGATTTCACATCCATCTGATAAACTTTGAATCCTTTATAGGCTGCATATGCAAGTAAGGTTCTGACACCTTCCAATCTTTCAACTAGGGTGAAGGTTTCACCATAGTCAATTCCTTCCTCCTGTGCATAACCCTTGCATACCAGTCTAGCTTTGTTTCTTGTCACTTCTCCATGTTCATTTAGTTTTTTCCTAAATACCCACTTAGTGCCAATTACATTTTTATCCTTTGGCCTAGATACAAGTGTCCAAGTTTTTTTCTTCTTAATTTGTTCAATATCCTCATTCATTGCTTGTATCCAATATTCATTTTCTAAAGCATCTTTCACTGTTTTGGGCTCAAATTCACATAACAGACATGTGTCATTTTTCAACTTACTTCTTGTCATAAAAGCAGAATCCTTTGATCCAATGATTTCATCATAATTGTGATTTCTTCTCACATAGTTTGCTAGGGTAGGCTCAGTCCTTGCTTTAGGTTCATTATTTGTATTCAATTCTGGTTGATTCTATGACTCGGCATCTCCATCAAATAGCTTGACATTCACTTCCAGTTGCTCGGCAACTCCACACCGTGACTCGATAGGTGCATGCTATTGTTCAGTAGTAGTCTTAGGTAGTGAATTATAATCTTCCTCTTCCAGATATATGAATGATCTGTAGCTTTCAGGTTCTTGTGTACTTTCAGCTTTATTTCTTTCTGCAAACTCATCAATTCTTACATTTGCACTTTCAACAATTTTGTTAGTATTAGAATTCAAACATTTGTAAGCTTTGCTTTTCATTGAATAACCAAGGAATATGC
The DNA here is from genome assembly GCA_018584345.1 of Thuja plicata. Classification (NCBI taxonomy): domain Eukaryota; kingdom Viridiplantae; phylum Streptophyta; class Pinopsida; order Cupressales; family Cupressaceae; genus Thuja; species Thuja plicata. The sequence continues at coordinate 2,257,433 of MU223536.1, forward strand.
CTTCTTCACCTTTAGCATCTAGTTTTCCATTTCTGTTGTCTTTCAGTATAAAACATTTTCTTCCAAATACTTTCAAATACTTTACACTAGGTGCATACCCATACCAAAGTTCATAAGGTGTAGCATATGTACCTTTCTTGACTTGAACTCTATTCAATGTATAGACTGTAGTACTTACAGCTTCTTTCAAATACTTCTATGCAATATTTTTCTCCATCATTAGTGTTCTAGCATAGTCCAGGATAGATCTATTCCTTCATTCAGCAATACCATTTTGTGGAGGAGTCTTGGGTGCGGACATCTGTCTCTTTATGCCTTGGTCATTGCAGAACCTATTAAACTCATTAGAAATAAACTCTCCACCTCTGTCAGATCTTAAGCATTTCAAATATTTGCATGTTTCCTTTTCAACTTTAGCTAAGTACCATTTAAATAACTGGAATGCATCAGTTTTTTCTTTGAGAAACATTACAGTCATCATCCTTGAATAATCATCAACAAATAGAATAAAGTATCTAGCACCACAATAGCTTCTTTCTCCAATGGGACCACAGAGATTAGTATGGATGAATTCCATGATTTCCTTTGATACATGTGTTTTTCTCTTGAAACTAGACTTAGTCATCTTTCCTAGTTGACATTGTTTACACATAGCATTCTTAGGTTTCTTTAATTTAGGTAGCCCTCTAACCTTTTTCAGTTTACTTATGCTTACCAAGTTATCAAAGTTCACATGACACAACCTCTTATTCCATAACCAAACATCATTATACTATGCAAAAAAATATGTTTCTTTAGATAAATCCAGATAAAATAAGTTACCTTTAGTCTGATCACCACTTCCAACTAATTCTCTAGTAGAATCATAGATTTTTGCCTTTCTGTGATGGAATTCAACTTTGTAACCAGAATTGTTCAACTGTGCAACACTCAGCAAATTATATTTTAGATCATCAACCCAATACACATCATCACATCTGATTTTGTCAGTCAAGTTAATCAATCCATTACCTTTGATAAGACATGGTGAATCATTACCAAATTTTACATATCCTCCTTTACATTGGTTTAGGGTTTCAAACTTATCTTTGTCACCAATCATATGATGGGAACAACCACTGTCAATGATCCAATGATCATTCTTTCTCATATAAGATATTAGTGCAGTTTTCTCATCATCACCATCAAAATCTTCTTTCATTGCAACATAAACAACTTCTATATCATTGTCATCAGAATTATCAGTGTCATTGTCAGAATTTTCTTCAGCAATATAACAAGATTTCTTACTTTTGTCTTCGTAGTTCTTATATTTCCTGAAGTCTCTGTCATCCTTTATGTCTTTGTGTTCCTTGTATTTTTTGTCCCTTCTTTCATCCTTTTCATTTTTGTCAGGACATCTAGCAGCTATATGACCAACTTTGTTGCATGAAAAATAAATGATAGGAAGTTTACCTTTATATTTTCCTTTTCCTCTGGATAGTCTTTTTTCCATGAGTGCTTCAAGTTCTTCAAGATCATCATCAAAAGTGTCATTATCACTATCTACATGTTTCTTTCCTTTCTTAGATTTATTGAGAACCAACTGTGATCTAAAAGCAGAATCAATCCCTTGTGGATTATAGTTATCATAATTTGACATTTCAAATGCAGTGAGTCTGCCTATCAGATTTTTCAGATTCAGATTGTTGTTAGGAGTACATCTCAATTCTTGAATTGAAAAAACTCTAATAGCATATACAGGAAGTAAATTTCTTAGTACCTTGCTCATAATGGTGTTCTCATCAATAGTTCCATTAACTCCTCTAATGGCATTTACAACTTCATTTATTCTATCATAGTATTGAATAACATTTTCACCTTCTTACATTTTCATTTCATCAAACTTACCTCTTAGACTTTCTGGTTTGGCCCTTAGCACATTTGTGTCTCCACCATAGACAATTGTAAGTTTTTCCCACATCTCTTTTGCATTTGAGAGGCTCTTTATATCATCAAACTCTTAATAGCTCAATGAGGAGGCGATCTCTAACATTGCTTGATTGTGCTCTTGATTTTCTCTTAGTTGTGCAACTGAGAGAGGAGTAGTAGGTGGTACATAGGCTGTTGTAATAAGTTTCTTAGCATCATCTCCAATACCAGCCAAATGTAGTTTCATCAAGCATTTCCATGCAGGAAAGTTATCTTTGTTCAGCTTGGGAACCTCTTTCTTATACATCTTGATCTTTTCGCTCCAAGTACCATCAAACTATTTTTAGGAGACCAAAGCTCTAATACCAATTGTTAGAATAAATTTAGAATAACTGAGAGGGGAGGGGTGAATCAGTTATCCTCATGTCTATATGTAGCAAATAAAACTTTCTGTACTTCAGCTCTACTTGGTAATAGTAGCATATATCAACAACTTTAATCATGCAGTTTACTGTCAATTGATATTAGCTTGTAGTAACATAACAGTAAAGCAAATCATAAGCATTCACACAAGTTGACACAAGTATTTAATGTGGAAACCCAATATGGGAAAAACCACCAGTAACATGCTACCAAGTTTTCACTCTTTTGAAGTGATGCCCTTTGAGGAGCCAACCCTATTAAAGGTTACAATAACACACTGCTAGGTGTGACCTGGTTAAAGGATTTAATCACCCTGTCAGGAGTGGCCTTGTTAGAGGACCTAGAACATTCCAATCTAAATGTCACCTTGTTAGAGGATTTATACAAATGACTGTTAAGTCAACCTTGTTAAAGGATTTAACTGATACAATGGTAAGAAAGTAATCAACAGTTTGTGATCTAGTACATACAACTTACTTTGAAATTTAGATAAAATTACAGCTCTGATGTTAACTTACTAGATAGCCTGCATTGTCATTTCAACCTTCTGATTTTCTTGGAAATCCATCAAGCAATCACACCTGCAACTTTCTTCTTCTGCCTTTTACCTTCTTTTCTAGATCATGCCAAACAATAAATCAACTATGCAAACCTTTTGCATATCCATACATTTATCCACACACAATGAATAACCCCTTGAGGTTATCATATACCTCTTTGTCTAGGTTAGATAAATCTTTTTCCGCTTAACCAAGATCATAGATCTTAGGTTAGGTCAAATCCAATGGATCATTCCATCTTTTCATTACATTTACTTCTCCAAAGTAGTCTCTAATTAAATCTTGAAACCATGCATTAATTACGGTTACCCATACATTAAATGATGTGGATCAATCTTTGATTAACATTACATATCCCAATAAAATCAACTAAGTCAGCCAGAGATCTCAAATCTCATCATTAATCCAATTACTATAAGTCAGCCAACATCATTGTTTCCACTCAGTAATTTCAATGGTGCTCGGCATTGAGAAACTTTTTGCTTGTCACAAGCAACTTTACTTGGTACAAGCAACTTGCTCGGCACAAGCCAAACTTGCTTGGCATAAAACAACCAGAAAAATTGTGTTTGAAAGATAAACAACTAATTACTTTGCCAGAGTGCCAGCTGATCAAGTACCCTTTTATTTGGCTTAAATCAACCATTCACTTGGTCTTCTTGTTAAATATTCTTCATCAACAATAGATATGGTACTCAAATAGATAACAATAGTCTCACCAGTAAAGGTTTGACATCAATGACAAAATAACAATTGCTTGCATTGTTACTTTCCAACACTTATGAGATAGGAGTGAAGTCTTTCATACTAGGCTCTAGGTTCTTGTTTCAATCCATACAAGGATTTGCGTAATCTACATACCATGTTTCTCTTGTTAGGATCAACAAACCCTTCTAGTTTTTCCATGTATACCTCTTCTTCTACTATTCCATTTAGGAATGTAGATTTGACACCCATTTGGTATACCTTGAATCCTTTGAATGCAGCATAAGAAAGTAAAATTCTTACTCCTTCTATTCTAGCAATGGGTGCAAAGGTTTCTCCATAGTCAATACCTTCTTCTTGTGCATATTCCATGCATACTAATCTTGCTTTGTTCCTTGTGACTTCTCCATTCTCATTCAGCTTGTTTATGAATATCCATTTGGTGCCAATGACATGCTTGTCATCTAGTCTAGGTACTAATGTCTGTGTTCTATTATTATCAATATTTTCTATATCTTCATTCATAGCACTGACCCATTCTTCATTTTCAAGTGCAATATTAACAGATTTAGTCTCAAAATCACAAATTAAACATCTAGTGTTCAGTGACTTACTTCTTGTTCTCATTCCATCCTTCTTGTCTCCTATGATGTGGTTCTGTGGATGGTGTCTTCTGACATACTTCAAAAGTATCAGCTCAGATCTTTGTTCATCATTCTAATCATCATCTTGACCTTCATTCTGATCTCTATTGCTCAGAACATCATTTTGAGCATTTTCCTAATTTTCGGTATTTGTAGCCTGATGCTCGGGTGCAATGTTCTGTTGCTCGGGAGTGATACACTGTTGCTCGGGCAGAGTGTTAGATTATTCATTGTATACAAAACTATTAAATTCTTTTAGTACTTTTCTTCTTTTCTCATCTTTTGTCTCTACATAATCATCTATTCTGACATTTGCACTTTCAATGATTTTGTTAGAGGAGTTGTTAAAACATTTATAAGCCTTGCTTTTGGTGGAATACCTTAGAAATATTCCTTCTTTGCTTTTGGAGTCAAGATTTCCATTTCTATAATCTTTCAAAATATAACATTGACTTCCAAAAATTCTAAACTTACATTGGGTGTGTAACCATACCATAGCTCATAAGGTGTCTTTTTGGTGTCTTTCTTTAATTAAACTCTTGTCAATGTGTAGATAGCGGTACTGATAGCTTCCCTCTAGAATGTTTGAGCGATGTCTTTCTCAATCACCAGTGTTCTTGCACAATCAACAATGGATATGTTTCTTCTTTCAACAATCCCATTTTTCTATTGTGTTCTTGGTGCAAAAATGTATCTTTTTATTCAATGCTCATTGCAAAAGTTAGTTAATTCATCACAAATAAATTCTCCTCCTCTATTTGATATTAGTCATTTTAGTTCCTTACCACTTTTTTTTTTACAATAGCTTTATACCATTTAAACATCTTAAATGCTTCTAATTTTTCTTTTAAGAACATAACTATCATCATTCTAGAGTAATCATCAACAAAGAGAATGAAATATCTATCACCATAGTAACTCTTTATTCTCATGGGTCTACATAGATCAGTATGGACTAATTCTATAATAGCATTAGATGTATGATTTTTTCTCTTGAAACTAGACTTTTTCATTTTACCTTTTTGATAATTCTTTACACATGATATGGTCGAGCTTTGACATGCTCGATAAGCCTCTTACTTTTCTTTTATTTCTTATCTTAATCATATTATCAAAAATTCACATGACATAATCTCTTATGCCATAACCATATGTCTTCATTTCTAACGATAAAATAAGTAGTGTTAATATCATCAAGATAGAATAGGTTACCTTTTGTCTGTTCACAAGTTTTGATCAACTTTCCTGATTCAATAAATGTCTTTGCCATTTTTTTCTCAAATGCAACTTGGTGACCTATGTTATTCAACTTTCAAACACTCAATAGCTCATAGTTAAGTCCTTTTACCCAGTATGCATTTTCACATCTGATTAGATTATTTAACATTATGGTTCCTTTACCTTCAACTAGACAAGGTGAGTCATTACCCATTCTTACTGGTCCACCATTATAAAAGTCAAAATTTTTAAAATTTTGTTTATCATCAGTCATGTGGTGAGTGTAGCCACTATCTATAATCCATTCTTACTAACCTTAGATATGAGTAGAGTCTCTACATACCTTTCTTCTTTTTCTGAATCATCCTTCATGGCCACAAATACCATCTTAATATCTTCATCAGATTCGGTGTTAGTATCTCCAGCTCCGTTCTTAGCCATGTAACAAGTTTTATTCCCTTTTTCCTTGCAGTCTCAAGTATCTCTTCTATCAAATTGTTGGTTTCTTTGGTAATCTCTTTTATCACTTCTATCAAACTTCTTTTCATACGATCTGGCATTACTTATATCATCTTTTCTTTTGTTTAGACATCTAGCAGCAAAGTGTCCAATCTATTTATAATTAAAACAACCAATGGTAATTTACCTTTGTATCTACCTTTGCCTCTCTGCAATCTTCTAGCCATTAGTGCTTCAATATTATCAAGTCCTTGGTCATCACTATCACTTTCACTATCATTTCTCATAGTGTGTTTTTGACTTGACTTACTTATTTTCAAAGAAGATTTGAATGCAGACTCAATAGATGGTAAGAAACTATTATCAAAGTTATTCATCTCATATGAAATAAGTATTCCAACCAAACTATCTAGAGTGACATTGTTATTTTCTACTACTCTCATTTATTTTAGAGAAGATACTCTAATAGCATAAACAGACAGTAAAGTTCTTAGAATTTTACTTACCATTGTTTCTTCTTCAAGTACACCTCTAACTCCTCAGATAGCATTGGCTACCTCTTTGATTTCACAGCTATACTAAGTGATTTTTTCTCCTTTCATTCTTAGGTCATCAAATTTACCTCTTAGGATTTTTGCCTTAGCTCTTAGTACATTAGCATCTCCTCCATGTACTAGCTTCAATTTGTCCCACATTTTCTTTGCAGAGGTGCATGTTTTGACATCTTCAAATTCAACATTAGAGAGTGATGTAACAAGTTCTAACAGCATGGAATTGTGCTCATGTTTTTCTCTTAATTTATCAAGTGTGTGAGGTCCTATAGGCAAGACATATTCATTATCCAAGTATTGAGTAACATCATTTCCAATACCTGATAGGTGGAGTCTTATCCTGCTTTTTCATGATTCAAAGTTGTCCTTGTTCAACTTAGGCACATCCCATTTTCTCATCTTGTGATATTTTGATTAGGTCTTGAAACCTTCCTTCTAAGAACACAAGCTTTGATACCAATTGTTATAATAACTGAGAGGGGGGGGGTGAATCAGTTTCCTCAAAAATATTCTTATAAATCAACACAAAAACTTATTACCACCATTATATGCCTCTAGTTATCTTGAGTCCTACAAGATGTATGCCTTGAAATAATATTATCAAATAAGTAATGGTCAGAGTTCACTGTTAAACCTTTGTAATGCCCTGCCAAGGAACCCAAGAGAACTAACCTAAACATGAAACTAAGTTAACAGGATAATTTTTTAAAAAAAGCTTACAAATAATAACAATAAAAAGAAGAAGCAATGCAATGAAGTACATGACAAACATAAGCACAACTCAACAAAGATAACAATTCTCAAGGGTTCCTTGACGTAGAATTACTTAGAAAAATAATCTAGGAATAACAACTATGAAGAACCAACATAAAGGATACATCAACTGAATCCAATATACATGTCATAATATAAGATCACATATACACCTGACACCCAAGGTATACAACCAAATCAACATCCACTACACAAGTCGTAGGGTATGTAATAATACATAATAATGAAATACAATACATCCTCCAAAGGATGTCAACCAATATCCACATATGGTACAAATACAACTCATGAAACTGAACAAGTCTCCAGAAGACTAAGAACATAGAACTACAATAAAGAACATCCAAGCATGAAGAAGAACTGTCAAAATCTCAATGGTAATAAGAATCACTACCACCCAACCGTGTGGAACCAAAGGTCTACTCCCACCATGTTGAGGAGATAATAATAGGCCCACTCACATGGATATACAACAAGAAGACAACATCAAGGTATACAAGACCTCATACACAAATGCTTAGGAAGATCCTAGAAGCTCTCTAAACCACAGTAAAAAAATCTACACAATACCAGAGGTAACCGACACACGTAGGATAACCTAAGCTATAAATAGGGAAGTGTCATCACATAAGTCTACCCTTGAAGGTAGCCCTAGTAGTCCCTCTTGGACCCTAGCCTCCAAGTGACTCTATGTGGCTTAGTAATCCTTTTGTGAAGACAAGGATCCTAACTCTCCCATCCTAGCATGTAATAAATCTCAAGGCATGGGTAGAGAGTCTTATTATTTCATTTAAAAAACCCTATAATGTATCATATTTTCACTTATTAAGTAACTTGCTAATGAGATAACCCTAGTAGCCACTTAGGGCCCTGGACCCATTGCAATCAACTTCCCCTCTATACACTTAGTTAACCTATCTAGGTTCATAACCAAAACATGATGGTAGTACATAAATCTCAAATCACAGCCTATCCATACAGGAGTACATTGGTTCTCAAATAACCATAAAAATTAACAATACCCTCATAAGATCATAAAATACAACATAACCGACTCAGGTTGGGTATAGGGTATCAAGACCATGACAACATCATAGAAATATGCACTGACACCATATAAGATACCATGAAGAAAACAAAACCCCAAAACTTCTAGTTTTACATCCTAAAGGTCATCTATCCCAAATAGATACCCAAAAAATGAAAACATCCCATACAAGGAAAGCATACCTAATTTATTCTGATAATAACTCAAAATACATCATAGCATGATAACGCATTTCAGAAAGCACTAATCAATCATAGTGATAACATAATGATATATACATCTTTAACAAGACCTAATTCAAAATTCAGTGTAACATAATTACATCATTGAGATAACATTATGATAAACAAATTTATAACATCATTTTATGCAAATTCGTTTATCATTTAAAATTACTAACAAATTATAATTAAATTTACATCAAAAATACACAATAAATCCACTAAAGGTTAATTTGTAAATCCCATCAAATATAAATTAACGTAATTAATAATTACTAAATTCAACTATAATTACAAAAATTAGGAGGACATGGATGTAACCTTATTAATGGACATTAAAATAATAGTCCCATAATAATACTATTAATATTTAATTTACATCATATGTTTAAAAAACATCTATTAAAATACATGTCCTAATAAAACAAAGATCACTTATATATATATATATATCTTCTAATTCTAGAAATCATTATTTAATTTAATAATTAAACAACAATTTAATTAAGTCAAATTAAAATCTATCAATGAAAATTGAATAGATTAATTATCCTATCGAACATCTTCATTTAAAATTCATTAATAAAAATTAATGACTTATTTAATAATCTTTATTTAACTAAATCAAAACATACTAAATAAACTAAGTTAAAAACTAATGTTAATAAATATATATTAAAATATTTTTAAACTAAATATACATTAAAACTTTTATAAATTTTAAATTAAACAAATTTAAATTTTTTTATTTTTAGAACGAAAATTTAAATAAAATAAAATTAAAAAAATTATTGGGGTTGGGCCCCACACACCCCCTTACCTTACCTACGACGGAGCCGTGGCAGCCCGAGTCTGCCGTGCCAGTTCAGCGTGCCGCAACAGTCTGGGACTGCGGCTGGCAGTCCGTGACTGACGTATAGTCCGGCTGCTATGCACCGGCCGCAGCCACCGCATAGGGGGTAGGTGGGGTTGGGACCCACCTCCCCCATCCCATATAAATTAATTTAATTTAATTTTTTTTTTAAACACAATTCTTTCAATAATTTTTTTTGTTAGATTAAATTTCCAAAAACTGAAAGAATAAAGGTATTTTCCTTTCTTTTGTTTTTAAGCCCATTTTGTCTTTTCTGGGCATATATGTTTTTGACTGGTGAACTTTTATTTTTGACTGTATTATTTCGAGAGAGCATTTTTCTGAAACAATTAAATTTTTCCAAAGGATAGTTTCTAAGGGATATTTATTTTTTCCCCACTATAGTTTTCTACTATAAATTAGTTGATTTTCCAATTTCTAGGTCTTCCATAGGTCATTTTTCCACGAAATTTTAACATAACCCTACTATGCCAAGTATAATTTTTTTCTAAAAATACTAGATCTAGGGTTTCAAAAACACCCAAATTAACAAGAACATCAAATAACTCCTAATAAAGGAAATACAATCAACCAAGCACAAGGAAGACAAATTTTTACAAAAATTGAAATCAACAAAGGGTTTTTCAAACCCTATCTCGAATTCAACCACGAATTTGACAAAGAAGCCTTTTGAGAAATGGAGAATCCCGAAGCCCTCTGAATTCAAATATGACTGTAAATCCAAAATCACGAAGCCTCCAAAATAAGTATCTCCTCAATTCCTCCAAGCCTCCAACCACAACAATTTCACAAAATTGCAAGAACACAAACAAGCTCACACAAAATTTCTGCTCTCAAAATTCTTCTCACAAAATTTGTTATGACCAAATGAAAAGAGAATTCTCTTAAAGAGAATCAACTTCCACCTTTCAAGGAAATCTCCCCAAAATAGACATTCATTAAACTTAGTTAAATCAACTTTCCTAATTGAAAGAAAATAATAATTATTAATTAAAAATATCCCTTTAATTGTGCAACTCAACTTTAACTCTTTAAAACAACTTGCATTTTGAATTCAAACTCCAATTGCAATAATTACCTTGCACATGTAATTAATTTAATAATATATTAAATAGATTAAATATTTAAAGGACACTTTTATCCATGCAATTAAATATTTAATTATTTAATAAAGCATAAAAGCTAATATAACTCTAATTTCCAATTAAATCCAAATACTCAATATTTGTACTTTAATTAATTTTTTAAATTAAATACCGTGAATTTAATAATTAATTCCAACAATACTCAATTCAATAAATCACATGATAATTCACACAATATCAATGCACTCAACTGAAATCAACAAAACCAAACACAAACACACTCAAGGATGGGGTCCACAAATTCACATCAACTAGACGAATCTGGGTAGGGTAGACAAACTAATACTCATCCAATTCTTAGGACAATAGGCTTAGGATAGGATTTAGGCCCGAATACTATCTCCCCTCTCTTACCATTGAGATTATTGTGATAGGGCACGCTCACTCCTGCCAATTCAGGGAAGATGTAGCCCGGTACCTGCAAACCTGTCATCACAAAGACAAACATACATGCATATAATATAACAAGCAATGGTTGTTTGACCAGTTTATCGTGTGGATCTCATCGAAGCAAGTAACTACAAATCTATCCCATACCATACCAAACACATCAAACAGTAATGCAAAACATTCAAATGATCCATGCACATATAGATATAGGGTCAGTATTGTTAGAAAACCATAATCCAATTGAAATCCTAACATATACATAAGCATCATAAAATAAGCATAAATCACATGTAAAATATGATATAATACACTAAGAAATGGATCCATAACATAAAGAAATGTAATACACGAATATCATCCAAACCATTTGAAATAACCAACTCATACAAAAAAAGGCCTAAAAGAGTTCGCCAATAGAAACTGAAAAGAAAACTAAGGGGTGGGTATTACAACCTTATTCTTAATCTTTACTGATTAACAGTCTATCATTTACCGAAATATAGTAAATAACTTAGTGTTTACTCATCAATCCTATTTTAGTAATGTGTAAAGAAAAACATCAAATCAATGACTCATAAACACATTCGACACATGGACTTTTAATGTGGAAACCCTGTTAAGGGAAAAAACCACTTGGGACCAGTAACTCAAAATTTTCACTCTTCTGAAGTGAGCTCGGTGAAGAGCCAACCTTGTTAAAGGTTACAAACACACTGTTAAGTGAGACCTTTTTAGAGGATTTATCACTAATAGTTAATCACTTGATATCTGGCATTTCAAATGATATCTTCATGAATTAACCTTTTGATACTCCTTGGGATGTATCTCAATATGTGAAGGATTGTTAGATCCTACTTGGTTAAGAGACTTTCTGAATCAATGTTTAAACTGAAACAATATATGATTTGTTCATATAAACAACTTAATCTTGCAGATGTTCAGATCTATTGTAAGCTCATAATAACTTTTTGATCAATGTTTCCTTTCAATACCTTTGCTCCACTTCTTTTTCTTGGTGATGCTGTGGTTCTTTGTTGCTCGGTGTCCGTAGAAATATTTAGCTCTGTTATTTAGATTGATTAATCAGGACTGTATGAAGTCTTCCTTCACTAGTATTCTCTTCAACATCCTCTTCTCTATTCACCCCTAATCCACAAAGAATTATCTTGTCTCTTTATAGATATGATTTCACCATTTCTAAGGCTTTGACTTTCTTATTCTTGGCATGATCCATAAATCTCGCCTTTCTTGCTTTAAAGATTTACTTCAATTTTATCCCATAGATTTATCTTTGAAAAATGGAATAAAACAACTTTAAAACTCTTGCTTATCTATGGTTTTTAACTTGTCAATGAAAATAATGTTATCAATCAGTTAACTCCATATTTAGCTCATGCCAGCTAGGTCTTTTGTCATTTCTGAACTTCAGTTCTTTTTGGTGTTTAAATCCTTGTTAGCTTTGGTCTTGTCTTTAGTTTTCCTTAGGCATCTCTATTTGTCAGGGTTGTCTGTCCTTTGGGTTTGTCTGTTCATCGGGTAACACTGTGATTTTTCTTATCGGTAATGCTTGCTCAGGTTTCTTACTCGGGTATCACTGTGACTTTTCTCTCGGGGTTCTCTATCTGTCGAGGTGCACTGTCCATCATTTTTTTTTGTGACTTAGTGCATACTAAACTTTTATGCATTACTGGAAGCATAACCTTTATCTTTCTGGTTCTTTAAAGTCTTTGACACTATGTATATAACCAATCAGATTATATCAAGTTGACATCAATGATAATACAATACATTAACTGATTTAATGTCTTGCTTTAACTTTCTGTAGCTTGGTGATCATAACCTAACATCTTCAAAAATTCAATCAGTTATGGTTCATCACATAACCCTTCATCATTTGATTAATTTAGATCTGCAACATCAACTTCAGGTAAAATTATGTAATTATCAAAATTAGTCTCTTGATACAAGATCTGAGACCTAGTGTCTTCGGAAGGAAACACAGTGTATTTTGATTTAGTTTTAGGCTAAAAATAACCTTTTGGTTGCCAGTGGTGACAATTTCCTATGACCAATCCAACTTGACTTCACCACCTAAGTCTTTGCAAAAGGTTCTTCTTAATAACATGCCATAACTAGTAGGTATGTCAGCGACTAGGGTGGTCAATTTTAACCTCTTGTTTGGGAAAGCAGCTAATGAAACTTGTGCATCCTTAATTTGACCAAGTAAGGTAACTTGTTTAGAATACATTGAATAAAATTTACCAAAAATTTTTGTTAAAGGAAAATCTAGGGATTTTTCTACAGAAGAAAGCATGATATTGTCTGAAGCCTCTGAGTCTATAATATAGTTGTTGAGCTTGTGACCATGAATAAATAGTGATACATAAAAAGGTTCTAGATTTCCTATTACATAAGAAGACTCTGAGGATCTCAGGTTAATGGTAGGTTCTTTGATTTTATATGGAACTAGTTTAGGATCTAAAGGAGTCTCATGAGTAGATACAACATTTATTTGACTATTTGTAACTTTGGATGAAGAACCTTTCACATAATCTACTAATCTATCTAGCTCACCGGGATTTAGCCTCAAATACTCAACAGGAGAAATCTATATTTTAGAAGACTTACAAAAATCAACAAAATAGAAGGTAGATTCAGGGTCTGAATTTTTAAGAATCTTTACCTCTAGTGATGTGTTTCCTTCTACCTTTGAGCTGCTTCCAACTTTATTCATCTTCTCTTTATCCTTATTTTTTTGTAATAGGCATGAAAATTGACTATTAACTTTGTCACCTTGCTGACCTCTAGTAAGAACTGAATAGGAAGGGTCCTCAAGAGTGAATATAATATCACCACCATGGTCTGAATCAGATTCATACTCCAGGTAGTAATTTATGGAGTCGCTAGGTCCTCCGGAGTTCTCTTCATTAGCATGGATTTCTTGGATGGTCTCTTTGTTGACTTCCATCTCTTTGTACCACACCATTTTAGGGCATGTGTCCCCATCATTTTCATCAATCAAATGAAAGATACACATGTTACTTCTAGCAGGAGGAGGCTCAATTTGAGGCCTTTATTGGTTTGTCAAAGCATTAAATTATTTCCCATAATTTCCTGTTCCCCGGTTCGTGTATCTATGAGAGATATCTTGATATAGAGTAGGTGTTGACTTAGGTAATTGCCTTTTAATATCTATCATATCATTATTCAGTCTCTACACCATCGGTTCTGAAGAACTAGAGGTAGATGCTTGATCGGTTGAGGTCTGCACTTCTCATTTCCATTTTCCTTCTATTATTAAATCATCTTCAAGCTCTACTACCAAGCATTGGTCTACAACTAAATTTTCAACTTTGTCCCTTCTTAACTGAAAACTTATGTCAGGTGACATATCATTAACAAAGAAACCCTTTTGGTTTTCATCATTAGGTCTCTTGGCATTAGGGATTTTATGGAGAATCTTGTTGAATTTTGCTACAAATTCCTCATCAGTTCATGCATTCCCTTTTTTAGTTGAGATAATTGGAGTAGGATTGAATGTTCATCTTTGGCAGATTTGAAACGTGACTCAAAGGTTGTTTTCATGGAATTCCAATCAATAATATGACCATTCAGTAGATCATAGAACCAATAAACAGCTGACTCAGTGAGGGTTTGCACAAATAACCTAACCACCACATCCTCATGTTGGACAACCAAAACTCCACAAGTAGTGTTAAAAGAATTCAAGTGATCATCTACTGAGACCTTTCCATTACCATAAAACTTAGGTAAGATGTCTCTAGCCCCCTTTGGTAAGGGATGATTTCCTCCTACATTCAAAGGACCAACCACCACTCCCCAAGTTTGTGCCATTACTGAGTATGGAAAAATTGTTAAAATAGGTGGGGCTTGGACTCCAGATAATGTTAAGGCCTGCCAATTATAGGAATGTGAAGATGCACCAGGAGAAAATTTAGGTGGAGAGGATGGTCTACTCTTTTCTTTCTTCTTAAGAGTATAAATAGTTGGAAAATGAAGGTTCTATAATTCTTGATCAAATCTATCGAAAATACCCTCGCTTCTTTGGGATCTGGTGTAAGGATGCAAATCTAGTGTTTAGCATTTTTAAGGGCCTTGAGCTGCCCTATCTACCATAGAAGCCTCTTGAACTATAGGAAGTCCCCTTAGCCACTCCCCAATTTCTTCTTCTTCCTCTATAACTAGCCAGACTTGTTGATATTGCTGATTACTTATTCTTGACCTCTAGGATAAATCATTAAGATCAACAATGATATCCTCTCGAGTATCTAGAAAATATAGGTTAGGTTATAAGACTGGAGGATTTTCTTCTTGGTCGGGTATTAAATCAACAAGCAACACCATGACTTATTCTTTTACAAAAAAAAAAATGCATACTAGTCTTCTTGACAACGTACTCCCCAGCGAAGTTGCCAAAAATCTGTTAGTGAATAGATCTTCCTTCTCTTGCAATAAATGAATGAAATGACTCTTAAACCCAAATTTAGAAATAAAATTATCACTGACAGTTGAGTTAGTCTCTCATGACTAAAATCTCTGCTTTGAGGGAGTAGCTACCTTCTATAAAGATTTATCTTTATAGCCTTTGTTATAAAGGAATCAAATAAAGAATACTTTTAACCAGAAAGCATAAAAAGGATAACAACATTCTATCATAAGCCTATAACAAAATGATTTGTAGAAAAGATTCAAATATCAGAGTCGAATGACTCTAATCTAACAAGATAAGTTTTGCAGAGGTCAATTCAACCTTATGTCATAATTTGAAAGATAACTCATGAAAACTGAGGAAAATACACACAAATTAAAGTAGTATAACATTCAATTCCAACTGAAGCTAAAGTCATACATTCATCAACCAACTAGTTGTATATAAATATTGTAATCTTCTATAAACCAACTGATATTATATATGTATATCAAATTTTTCACAGTATAAAAATAGATAAATTTCCCAGAAAATAAAATAGTATAGTAATGTATTTCAAAACTAGAGAACCAACCCTCAAATGGTCATCAAAAATAGTATATAAATCCATGCAGGCCTATCTAGTTTCTGTAGCCAACTTATCCACAGAAATAGCTTAACTAAAATTAAACTATAAAGATAGGCTTTTCAACCAAAACTAATTAACTGATTGATTCTTTTTAACTGCATCATCATCCGGGGTCTTGGTGGCATCTTGTGAAGCATTCCATTCCTTAAAAAATATCGCAAATTTTGTCAGCATCTCCTATTTTGGTGTAGCAACTGTCTCGAACCTCTATTCCTAGATATATATTTATAATTTTACATCAGTTTGAGCTTGTCTAAAAGTGACTTAATCCTCTCATAGGCAACAACAATGAATGATTCCACCCAGGTGATCATTGTAATCTCTTTTACTTCTATTTCTTTGGCTGCTGTCAAATATTTCATCTTCTTTTCAAAGGAAGCTAGCATTTTAGCCATATTAGCTTCTGTTTCTATTTTATGCCCAACTAGCTTGCTCAAACAATCGATCTGGGTGTTCATGACTTCTTTAACACAACTCAATGTTTGAATAACCTGAGTGGATTCATCAATGACATGTTCATAAAGTGATATTTTCCACTCCATATTGGATTTAGTCACGAACAATGAATTTATTTCCACACTAGGCACTCCCTTTTCTGCAAGGAACTTGTCTATGCCATAGGTATAAACTTCTTCTATGTTTAGTATTTTGGTTTCCATCCAGTCCCTTTATTTTTTCCATGTTTCAAACTTTCCCTCTACAAATGTACCTTGGTATTACCTTTTACCCTATTTAACATTACAACCAAATCTCGGATCTCTCTCACCAGATGATCTTTCTTTATAGGCCTAGGAAAACGGGAACCTTGCTTCTCAGGTTTTAATAACCAATCTCTAGCAATGTTATTGTTGTAGTCCTTACTATTCTGATTAAAGTTTTCCTTAGCCTTTTTCACACTCCAATCACCATAAAAATCTACCGGAGGAATTCACAATGCCACCATGACTATTTGTCTATTTATAACCACTAATACTTCATTGGAAGCGGTGCGAATACACCTATTTTCTCTATCATACCTATTTTTTCATTACATTACCAATTCTGGGCATGGATTCACCTTAGGAAAACCAATGGCTTCTAACAATCCACTTTCTCCTATTCAAGTAGCCATGGAACCTGCTTCTGCATTCCTCAACCAGCGAAGAAATTCCCCTATGTATTCATCTACTAGGGTTGTATCTCGCATATTAGAGAGGCAACTACTAATGGGTGAAAATTTATTCTCCTTCACAAACTTCCCCTTTGGGTTTAACATATTAAGACTGAAAGGAGCTAATCTCAAAAGATAAATGAAACAACTGCAACATGAAAAAAACCCAAACTCTTTCCTCCTGTATAGATTATCTAATATGTGAAGCAAAATACTATATATTCAGAAAATAAAATAACTTCCATAGTGGACTGGTTTATCCTTCTAAGTAAGTGGTTTGGGGTCATGTCAAGCACCTTGAATGGGTCTTTGACTTGGATCTGGGTTTCCCCTTGTTCTGCCCCATTTCCCACTTTTCTCTGGCCTATTTCTGGCATCCTAAACTACAAAACTGAGATTTTTGACCTCATGGTCAAAAATGACCTTTTTGGGTCAAGGTCAACCTCAACCTTGACCTAGGTTAAGGTCAAACTTTACCTACTAGGTCAAGGTTGACCTTGACTTTTACCTAGGTCAGAATTGACCTTTTTCTAGCCCAAGGCCCATATTTCAAGTTTTTGGGGTTTCCAGATGTCGGGCTTCAGAAAGATTTAATTCTTGCCTCTGAGTCAGTTGTTTCAGTATTTGGAGCAAAAAATATTAAATTAGATTTAATATAGGTCCTCTTCTAGTGGTATAGGTCTAATTGGAATTTAATTCTCCTATGTAGGCCTCTCTAGAAGATTGTGCCCTAGATTTATATATAAGGAAGCTTTCTCCTCTCATTTTCTCTAAGACACAAGAAGCAATTCCATCCATCCAAACTCTATGCATTATCTATTGAAGCAAGCATCTAATATCAAGCATTCAAATACATTCAAGTACTTAATTCATCAAGAAGATCCATTGGTAGTCATTGAAGGATTCAAGCTCTATGGAGCCCTCTTGTTGAAGATTTATTCATCCACATTCCTTCAAGCCTCTTCCTATTCCAAGATCCATTCAAGATTGGTGTTGAAGATCTACAAGAAATTGACTTGAGACATCCTACCTTCTACATTCTACATCCATTTGGTGCATGCATACTTTTGGATCCACAGATTCAAATCTACCACAAGGGCTTATACAAGAAAGGTGAAATTGTTCATTAACTTTGTTTACTTATGCAATTTCAATTACACTTTAAGGTTAATTCCAAAACCAAGGTTTGACCAAGGCAAACCCCCCCAACAAACAAACCATTTTTCTTGCAGGGACAAGTTTAGAACATCAAATTGGAGTACAGATCTAGATACCCTTTTTGGAAAACTATCGGGATCTATAAATAGATTTTCTATTGGAGGTTTTAGAGGTTGATTCTACCCTAGGTCAAAATCAAAATTTTTGGGTCAATGGTGACATTTACTTGAGGGTCAAAATCAGAACTGAGCCAAATCGGAAAAAGATTTTTGGGTTTTGTTCATTTCTACATTTCTATTCTAGATCTGGTTGTAGATTTTCTAGAAACTCAGTGTAGGCCCCGAAAATAGAATTCTTCATATCTGTAATATTTCAAGGTTAGTAATTTTCTCCTATCCATTTCAATTAAATTTCTTAATCTTTCTAGATCTATCACACATTATTTTCTATAAAACTGAATTTAAGATCTTCCTCTTTACTCTCATTTCCAATCGATTGATTCATTTATGGATTGATCCTTCCTTTGGGGTTAATCAATTTGGATCCTTCCTTTGTGTATTTAAGGTTAAAAGGAACATCTTATTTATTCCTCAACATTCAATAAACACTCTAATTTCAAATGTAACAACATCTATTTCAAACATACATCATATTTTCATACCTTACATTTCTTATGTTACATTTTTAGATGTTACAAATAGTCACGAGTTTTCTATGAATTCACCATTATTCATCTCCTATATTTTGCAATTACCTTCACTTCTCTCCTTCTCCAGTTACTGCTTCCAATTGATTTCTTTCAGAAATAAAATAATCGTGGAAATAAATTTAATACCCACTCGCTTCATTCAACTTAATTTTTAATATGAGTGTCTGACAAAGATTAATCATTCCATGCCACTTTTGATGTAGATGTCTAATCACCATGCTTCAAATCCGCTTCACTTGTGTTTAAGTTTACATGGCATCACTCCAGCTGTCTTATCAAACATTTCTTGTAGATATGGGAAGATTTGGTATGATTCGCTTGGAACTGTCAATTATTGCACTTTGAAAACTGAACTTTGAACCATAAAAGATGGGTTCAAATTTCATAGTTTATAATGCCTCAAACAATGTTATGCACTTCGCAGATAAAACAGTTCACATGCATGATGCACAAAAATATTTGAACTTTTAACTGAAAAAGACAAGTTCAAAATTCATGATTATGAAAACACATGACACCAGGAAAGAAGGGCCTAAAACACGAAGTTGTTGGGTGAAGTGTGAATTCAATATTGAACTTTGAACCATGAAATTGAAGTTCACGATTCAAAATTCAATATACAATTGACAAAATACACCGTAGTCAAGACTCATCTTCTTTGACAAAGAAAGGACGAAGGTCACTTAAGTAACATGGACAAAGTGTGAATTAAACTTTTAACTTTGAACTGTTAGGTTCAAGGTCCAAAATTCAATATGAAATCAACAAAATATATAACATGCATTACTCAAAAAAATTTACATAGGAGAATTTTGACCTGCAACAACACTGCATCATCAAAACTTACTCATAGAAGTAGCCTGAATTAACTAACATAAGGCATCACATAAGTAGGTTTACATCATAACCAAAATGTTGAATAACATAGCATAAGATATTATGGATCCTCAAATAATAACATATGTTCAAATAGTCCAAGTGTCTCAAAATTAGTGTTAGCTAAAGAGTATAGTAAGGAAAAATAATGCTAAGCTATGACAATCTGGGGTAGGCCTCACACCATCAAATTTGATAATACTATTCGTAGATGTTTAAATAATATTTAAATAAGAATAAGATCCTATTGTTTTGAATAAGTAAAAGCAGGATTTGAAAGGTCTTGAAACCTTGTACAAAAGATCAGAAGATAATCAAGGCTGATCAATTAGTCATAAAAAAACTGGACAAAAGAGAAATGGGGGCCAATGGCCCTACAAACCAAAAATATAGAAAAAGACAGCACCAGAAAAAGATAGCCCGAAGACAAAAAGGGAACAAACAGGGAGCTAGCTGGTCTCCATCATAAGTTTCGCCTGCTCTGCCAGGAGCTCCATATTATCCACTGACAGCCTAAGATCTTTAGTATCTTTCTTCTTTATGCTTGATCGAGTATGAATGCTAGTGCCCATCCCCTCCTTTGGGTCTTTACTCTGCTCTCCTCTAATGGCTTCCGATCTCTCCATCAGATTCCTGCATTGTTCCACTGACACCCTTAGAATGTTGTAGCTCTACTCACATATTTTTTGACCATCAGGTCCATTTTTTCCATTTTATTTTCCTGTGAGGACAGGAACTCCTCTATCTTGTTAATTTCATCCTCTTTGTTGTTTAATTTATCCTCCATTATCATCACCTTCGTGCCTAGTTCCCCAAAGGCTTCTCCTTTTTTGATGGCGTTTGTCCAGTTCTTCAAATTGTTGGCCATTGAGTCTTCCCCAAAGATAGCAAATTTTATCATACCCACTGTCTTAGCCTGTTCATTAATCTCAGCCTTCATTTTCTTAATATCTTGAGAAATAGTGGCCATGAACTTTCCAAAAGAAAGGATACTTTCTTTATGAGCCGCTTCAATATTGAGACTCTCCTTAACATTCTCATTGTTTTCAAAATTAATCTTACCCTGATAGTTTGCCTCTTTTTCCTCACTCTCTATTTTGTTTTTTTCCCTATCTTTCTTCCTTTTATCTTTATTATCTAAACTCTCATGATCTGGGGTCTCCTCATCAAAAAAAAAAAGGATTCCCTAGTTCCTCTTTGATTTCTTGGAAGCAAAAATCTTCGGCCTGAAGTTAGTTTTCCTTTTTCTCTGGCTATTGGGAGTGTCTTCATCTTCTATTCTAAAACCCTCCATATTAGGGTTCATTTCCTCATTCTCCACTTTGTTCTTCTTCGAGGAAATTCCCTTCAAACTTCCCTTACCCCTAGTGCTAAGAATGATCTCATCCTCAGTGTCTTCATCAAATCTTTCCCCTGAAACATCATCCTCTATCTCCACTTCATTGAGAATTTTCCCTTTACAGGCAAATTTTTCCTGTTTCCTCATTTTTAAAACATCGTATATGAGAACCATTAAGCCCTGGTGGGAGGCATGATCCCCAAAAGGGTCTTTCTGTAAATATTTCATGGTAAAATTCAGAGAACTCATTAAATAGAAGGGGATGCTAATATCTTCATTATGCCTAAAATAATTTAAAATAACAAAGTGATGCCCATAGGCTCTGGTAA
This sequence comes from Thuja plicata, assembly GCA_018584345.1. Lineage (NCBI taxonomy): Eukaryota > Viridiplantae > Streptophyta > Pinopsida > Cupressales > Cupressaceae > Thuja > Thuja plicata. The sequence continues at coordinate 2,278,995 of MU223536.1, forward strand.
ATCTGCCATCCAAGGTAAGATAACAAATAACAACATAAAGCACAAAACACCATGGGCGACTAATGTTAGCAGTACTAAAGAAGCCGCTAACCTTCTTAGCAAGTTTTTTGGCCTCCTCGTTCTCTGGGAATTGCTCATAAGCTTTATCAGAATAACTCCTATCGCGATAAAATTTTATGCCTTGCATTGTTAGACTAGTGGCCTCCGCAATGAGTTCCTTTGTTATTTCAATCCATTGGTTATTGAAATTTATCTTACCTTTTTTCCAATTAAGCATAAAGAAGCTAGTAATAGCAGGGTTTCCTCCATGGAGCTTCTCCATATAAGCTGCAAAATTACCCTTCTGCAGGATATCCCAAACTTTTTCATTCTTCTTCCATTCACTACAGTCTGCTGGTTCATGTCTTTTCTTACCTCCTCCCATTCTGTATCTTATTTCTGTGTTGTTCTGGATCTCTCTAACTTTGTTTATACCGTTGTTCTCCTTTTCTTTAATGATGTCCTCAATTTTTGTGAACCCCCAAATTCTGTGCATAAGAATAATACGACACCACATGACTTTGTAAAGGGTTGAATCCTCATTATTAGGACTTACTAAACTCATGTAATCTGTCTTCATTAGAATAAATGAGTTTCTTTTCTCTTCCTGCCGTAGATCATATCCTTATGTGTGAGGGATATGAGATCGTACGACATACTGCTTTCATTATTCCAAGTATGAGCTCGGTCACTTCTGCATGCGTAGTTGGCCGCCCAATCTACACAAATATTGCCTTCATGGTACACATGTGTAACGATGCAATTATTCATATTCTTGATAATAGATTTTGCATAATCAATGATATTGCTAATCATCCACGAGGGTTGGGAAATATTATTGAGGGTATTAACAATATTCAAGGAATCCCCTTCAACCCAAACATTTCTATAGTTATATTCTCTAGCAAGAATTAAACCATTAAGTGCAGCTAAAGCCTCAGCCATATGGTTAATTTAAATTTATTTATTAATTTTATATTATTTCTTTTAAAAATAATGAACATGCTCATTAGATATTTCAATCTAATTCTACTAAATATAAGGCGAAGAAAATTATTTGATCATAGGTATTAGTAACTGTTTTAGTAATTGAAATAGATAAAGACAACAAAATGCTTCATAATTTAAATGGAGAAAGGTGAAAATAAAACCAAAGAGAAGAAAAAGGAAAGAGAGTGGAAAAATAGAAGAATAGAAGTGGGCCCGCTTGTCGTGGCAGTGACAGAAAAAAAATGTCTTTAAACTTAGGGTTCAGACCTCTATTTTCTACCTATCGTTAGGGGAGGGGAGCCAGAAGGTGTGTACCCAAACTTTGGGGGTCCAGATGGACCCCCTAACCTTAATTTTTAATTTTTTCCATTCACTGAGTTGGAAACCCCAAATCAAATTTATGGCGTTTAGTCATCCATCTGCCACATTAACGAACTGATTTTTCCAATGTGTCAAAAATGACCCCTTTCGCTGTGTCGACAGGGACGTGTGTGGGCCAACCACTGGGTCTGGTTAACCTTTCCATCAGTAGTGGACATTTTTTCTTTTTTGTTACTAGACACATGGCCACTAGAGCCACTTGCATGCACTACCTTATCTTACCGTCGACTCCTCACAATTGAATATTCCACCACATTTAAAACACATCACCTCTCCTTAATTCTACCACCCTAGTTATGTTAAACGATGCACAAACTATTTAATATGTCTTCCTCCTTGATAATTGTGCCCATCTTTCATTCCTTTCTATCCCACCTTTTCTAGAGAGTTCTATCTATTTGGGACTGAAACATAATTGGAAGATCACCCTGTAACTTTGCCATGCAGTCGTTACTTGCTATGTTCGCCGATGGTGTGTTTTTTAATTTCAAAATGTAATATATTATCTTGATTTCACATTTTTCAGTTTTATATGGTTTTTTGGTTGCATGGAGGTATATGAATGTGTTCCTCTCACATTTGACAGTTTCATCTATAGTTAATGTCAATTCTGTCATATTTTCCATTCATTCTTTCACAGAAGAAAGTCATTCTTTCACATTTATAGCTTCCTTTGTAGGTGAGGTGACGGAATTTGTGGAGGGTGAGCATGTGGACTATGGAGGGGGATTCAAATGGATTCTATTCAACCTAGGTGGATTAATTCCTCACTAAGGCCACCCATTAACTAGAAATGACTGTAAAATTTGGGTTTAGGCTTTTGTTTCTTGACTTTTTCTAATCTTCATTTTTGTTTGTCCATGAATTTTGTATTGGGTCTTTCTATTTATGAACACATTCTACAGTGTTCATGAACACTTCAATGTTCAAAAGGGATATATAATCTTTTTTTGTCTATGTGATGTCAAATATGGTTTTCCGGTTTGGCAAGTTTCATGAATGGACTTTTCTTAAAATGATTATTTAAAGGGAGTTTTGGGTTACTGGTTATTCCGTGTTATGCAAATAATGAAAGCTGCAAATTATAATTTTTGGAGGAGTGCTAATTTAGTGTTATTTCTGCTAATGTTTCTTTCAATTTATTCGAACATAAAAGGATTTTAAGAAATTATTTCAACAAAACCCTATTCAGGTTCTTGCTTCTTGTAATAAGTTTATTTGATTTTGTAAACTCAAGTTCTTTTATTAGGTAAATAATAGTTGAATATAACGGTTAAAATAGCAGTTTTTTAAAGCTATATTTTGGTTTTGGGTCTGTGAAAAAAAATGTATTTTGTTCTAAAAAAACCCGTATTTTCTAAAGTGTCTCTTTTGTGCTTGCCTTTGTATTATCAAAACCGTTGTTATATTTGATTACAAAAACCCTAGTATGGGTTGGTATTTTGTTAAGGGTATGAAAATTATGGGTCTTTCTATGTTTGGATACACCAATCAAATTGAAAAGGGTAACATATTTCGGTTTTGGGTCTGTGAAAAAGATGTATTTTGTAAAGTGTCCATTGTGTGGTTGAGTTTGTATTATTAAAACCCTTGTGGGTCTGCAAATTGTGTTAGGGATTTCATTACAATAACCCTAGTCTGTGTTGGTATTCTATTAAGGGTATGAAAATTTTGGGACTGCAAAATGTGTGTCAAGGATTTGATTACAATAACCCTTATGTATTTTATTGGTGTATTTCGATACACAAGTCCAATTGAAAATGTACCATTGAATTCTAACATATTTCAGATTTGGGTCAGTGAAAAAGATGTATTTCCAAAGTGTCTATTTTGTGCTTGATTTTTTATTACTAAAACCCTTCTGGATCTACAAATATGTGTGTTAATGATTTGATTACAATAATCATTCTCCCAATTGTGTATAGGCCTATGTTTGCACACTCAAACAAGAGGGTTAGTAGCACCAATTTGCAATGAAAAAAAATAACAAACTACTAAGAATGAGCCTATAAACAATAAAATAACAACCATTAGGAAGGAAAACAAATAAATATTGATAAAATGGGATCAAAATGATAATGATTTGCTAATGCTCCATACACCTGCAACATAATTATGCATAAAAAATGGAGATATTAGATCCTTTCAAATGGTTGCAAAGAATTGATTTTATAGAATATAGAAATGATTTGGACAGATGAGATTGATCCCAAAAACTTGAAAATAGACGGTTGAGATCAAAGGGAACTGAAGAGAAGATGAAGCAATTTATGCAAGAACAGAGATTGATCATGAGTTCCCTTTTTAAACTATAGAGAAGATGGAGCAATTTATGCAATTACAAAGATTGATCATGAGTTCCCTTTTTGAGCTGGAGAGAAGAGGGAATAATTTATGCAATTAGAAAGATTGATCATGAGTTCCCTTTTTGGAACTAGAGAGAAGATTTATTTGATTTTTAGAAATTAAAATTCTCATAAATGAGATATTTGAATTCTTTTTTGATTTAAAATAGAATTAAGAGTGAAATTAAATTAATTTAATTAGAAAAATAATTAATAAGTTTAAATATTTGAATTTAAACTTTAGGAAATTAAATTTAATTAATGAATAAAGATTATTTAGTTAAGATTTATTAATTAAATAAATTTACATGTTTAATTGATTTTGGAGAGATGATTAAATGATTAGAGGATCAGATTTAGAAGAAATAGATGATTAACTAATGATTAAAAAACCATTAATTAATAATTTTAAATAGTTACATTTAAACTTTAGGAAATTGAACTTAGTTAACTAATAGAGATTAATTAATTAAGGTTTATTAATTAAAAAATTAATTATTTAATTAATTTTGGAGAAATGATTAAATGATTAGAGGATTAGATTTAGAATAAATAGTTGATTAACTAATGATAAAAAACTATTAATTAATAGAGGAAAATTAGTAATTAAATGCAAGGTCACAAGTCTGTCCATTTTAGGGTGTTTAATTGATTCATCATGTTGTGTCAAAGAATTTTCAGATTTGATCCTGCCCCAGTGATTTTATAGAACATGGAAATGATTTGGACGGATGAGATTGATCCCAGAATCTTTAAAATGGATGGTTGAGATCAAAAGAAATTGAAGAGAAGATGGAGTAATTTATGCAATCACAGAGATTGATCATGAGTTCCCTTTTTGAACTGGAGAGAAGATGGAGCAATTTAAGCAATTACAAAGATTGATCATAAGTTCATTTTTGAACTAGAGAGAAGAAGGAATACTTTATGCAATTACAAAGATTGAATATGAGTTCCCTTTTTGGAACTAGAGAGAAGATCTATTTGATTTTTAGAAATTAAAATACTCATAAATGAGATATTTGAATTCTATTTTGATTTAAAATAAAATTAAGAGTGAAATTAAATTAATTTAAAGAGATTAATTTTTAATTAGAAGAGTAATTAATAAGTTTAAATATTTTAATTAAAACTTTAGGAAATTGAATTTAATTAACTAATAAAGATTAATTATTTAATTAATTTTGGCAAAATGATTAAATGATTAGAGGATCAAATTTAGAAGAAATAGATGATTAACTAATGATTAAGAAGCTATTAATTAATAATTTTAAATAATTAAATTTAAACTTTAGGAATTTGAACCTAATTAACTAATAAAGATTAATTAATTAAGGTTTATTTATTAAATAAAATTAATTATTTAATTAATTTTGGAGAAATGATTAAATGATTAGAGGACCAGATTTAGAAGAAATATAACATTAACTAATGATTAAAAAATCCATTAATTAATAAATAAAAATTACTAATTAAATGCAAGGTCGCAAGTCTATGCATTTTAGGGTGTCTACATTTGTCCCTCTTTGATACAATGTGATTCATCACATTGTGTCAAAGAAATTTCAGATTTGATCATACCCCAACTTGCCCCAATGATAGCAGGTGGACTATATGCCCCCTTAACAAATTAAGAAAAAAAATGTGTCAGATGAGAATTAATTTGTTGTAAATGTTGAATCGCTATATGATGATGATGAATGCCTTCCTATGCTAGTTATAATGTTATTGATGATGGATGCATTGATTATATGATCTAATATGCACATGTTTTTTATTTTTTTTATCATGCCATAAATGAATCCAAGCCTAAAATTAGCAATGCAAATGAGTTTATGCATGTGTTAGTTAGAAGAAGATTAGTTAGTGAAAGAGAAAGAATGATTTATGAAACCAAGTCATTGTTGCACATTCCAATCTTTATTCATAATTGCAGCTTTTTATGAAAAGAAAGTGATACAAATGCACCCACATATTGACCATCTAGATACCGTTATAATCTCTGATAATAAGCAGATAATAGATAAGGAATGTTCAATTATTTTATAGGGATTAGCTCAGATCATGGAACTGTGTGGTTGCAGATGTGTGACATCTCCTATCGCATTTATCTTGAATCATCCTTGCCCTAAAATTGAACTAAAATACTCCACTGAAAACAAGCAAAGAAAAAAAGATCATGATCAATCATAGCCACTCTCACCACTCAATGGTATCCTTGAGGAGTATAAGAACATAGTTGCGAAAGATAAAATTGACAATAGATTGGCATGACTGACCTAGTTAACAATCGTATTGTTCCTTTATTTGTTTCATTTTGATGTTTGATTGTGGATGTGTCTAGTTTTAGGAATGGATGGATCATATAAGACCGATTTGTATGGTTTCGAGTATATCCATCACTATCTAAGATAATTGATAGCTTGAATCATTTGATTAATGATAGATTGTATTGCTAATAAAGATGAGTCATATGAGTCCATTGCCAATTTGTGAAGCTCACAGTGTTGACTTTTGGTTCATTTTTTTATTATCATTTCCTTCTTGTTATGAGAGAGATGTCTTATTGTAGATTTTTTTTGGAAGATTTGGTTTTTTCGATGATCCGATTTCTTCAGGACATTTTTTTCAGGACATTTTTCATTTTTTAGATTTTTAGGATTTTTTAGATTTTTTCAGGACTTTGTGCTCTTTTTAGAGTTTTTTCAAGATATTTTAGACTTTTTATATTTTTTCATTAGATTTTTTAGGACTTTTTAGACTGCCTCGGTTAGTATGGTAAGCTAGTATAAGTCATGGGTAAGCATAATGTCTCAAAGGGGATTGTGCTTCTAAAATAGCTCAGGGTAATAAATCTTGCATGCGAGGAGTACAAGATTAATCTTTTGGAGTTCATTGATGGTGAAGCCGGATCTCAACACTTGGCACCTATTTTCTAGGTTTTCACCAAGATACCTGCCCAATAGTGCCCGTTTTCCAAGTTTTCACTAAGAGAGAAATTTTGTTTCTCTTTACTTTTTCCCCCTTTGTATTTTTTTGTTGTTGCCAAGGTGCCTATTTTCTAGGTTTTCACCAAGGTAATTTTTTTATATTTTTTGATTTTTTTGTACTTTTTTTAAGATCATATATGACATGTATACTTGGCCTTGAGATCTCAGGCATATAATTTTTTTAGGTGCATATTTTTGATATAACCATGGAGTTGATCTCCTTCTTGAGTTGCTAGTTGATATGCCCCGTTGTCACATGATTTGATAATGATGTATGGTCGTAGCCAATTAGGCTCACACTTGGCTGGTTTAACTCTTTTTGCTTAATTCTTATGATTTTCCATGAGGAAAAGATCTCCTATCTCAAATATACACAATTTTTCTTTCTTGTGATAATTTCTTATAAAGCAATTTTGATAGCCTTGTATGTGATTCATCACGTTTTGGCATTTCTCATCCAGCAGTTCCAGTTCACAGAGTCTAGCAAATTTGTAGTCTTCATCTGATATGATATTCTTCAGTGATATTCTAAGGGATGGGATTTCAATTTTGAGGGCTAGAACCACCTCTAATCCATATATCAAGGATAAAGGAGTTGCTCATGTAGGCGTTCTAACACTTGTTCTGTATGCCCATAATGCGAGAATGACCTGCAAATGCTAGTCTTGACCAGATTCATTGACAATTTTCTTCAAGATTTTCATGATTGTTTTGTTAGTTTCCTTAGCTTTTCCATTTCCCTGAGGATATTAAAAATAATATGTGTATGTATAATTCATGTCTTCATGAAATAAAGGTGCTATCTATCAATTCTATGGAAACAATAATACAATTTTTAATCTAAGAATTGATAAATAAAGAATTTAACATCTCACGGATCTCTAACTAAGCTTTGCTAATAGAGCTCTCAGCCTTAATCTCTAGTAGTGACAATCCTAGAATGAGAAATTGATAAAGATTGTGAGGCCTCACCCCGACCCATCATAGCTTCATTTTTTTTATCACACTTTGACACTTTATGTTTCGATACATTGATACACTTTTTGTTATCCCGACAGGGACTCGTGATATTATGATGTGATGATGATTATATTGTGTAGATTATATTTTGATATGGATTAGACCTAGAATAGGTGGTTGACTTTGATTATATATGGTTGGATCAGTGAATTGATGAGAAGACTGAACTATGATTTGAATTGACTATTGTATGAATGATTATGTCATGGTGATTAAGGAATTCTTATGTTTTAAATATTTATGTATGAAAATTTCAATTAGAGGCTTAATTATTCTTATAGATTAATGTTTCAAATTATAATTTGAAAATATATATTGCATGTAATTTTATCATCTTGGACTATTGATGCTCAAAGTTTAGTGTGCAGAAATGGGAACCATGGAAATTTTTTGAGAATCAGGGCTAAACACATGTAGATTGAGTAAGCCAAGGTTTAATCCAATAAGGGATTGAAACCTTGATTGTAATGTGACCCTTGTTGTAAATGTAATCTAAATGTGTGTTAATAGTTTTAATTTATGTTGTTATTTGAATATGTCATTT
>MU223536.1:2288808-2301048 GCA_018584345.1 Thuja plicata
CCTTCATGCTTAAGAGTATTCTATTTCTTGTAATGGAAATGTTATTCTTCTTGTGAAATGATATCCAAGGATTGATAGAATAGATAATATAGAAGTTTCATTAGATTACATACATTGGTTGAAGAATAAATTTTAGTAATCTCTCTAATGTTGGTTGTAAATTTTATGATTCATTGTAATCAATCTCCTTTTGAACAAAGTCTCATCCTTATTCCTCTAAATTAAAGCTTGTAACAATGAATATATAAACATGTTAGATTCTATGTTAAAATCTCATGCAACTATCATTCATCCCATAATTCCTTTTGTGCATTGTCCATAAAATCCATCCTATTATGCTCTATGAACTTTCAAAAAAAAATCAAGCAAAGAAATTAAAGGAAAATTCATATTATTGCAATGACATCTTCCAGATTTTAAGAGAAAAAACTCTCTAGTTTTTGTATGGGAAGGAAATTATTCTCTTACCATAGAGAATATTCCCTTCCCTTTTTATTATACTTCCCTAATTGGTATTAGTAACCTAAACCCCTATTTTATCCTTGTTGTTATTAGCTAACCCTTAATCAATAAAGATTTATAAAATTCATATAACTTAAAAGCTTGTGGGCCCCGTAGCCTTCCTTACCACCTCATCTTAATCCTTTTAATAATTATTAACTCAATTTATATCCTTCCCATGCGTTGGTTTTCAAAGCCTAGTCTTTTTCAAACTCTATGACACAATAAAATAAAAATAATTACCTTTCATCACCTTGATATGGGGCTTAACTACTTGGGAATCTCACCACCCTTTTTCTTTCTGTCCCCTTTCCCAAGCAAGCATCATGCCCTTTACAAAGTCAACCTCCTCCACTAATTTTGAAATTGCCTTGGAGGATGAAGTACTTGATTTGGTGGGCCATGCTGATTTTACTCTCCATCTTTCCCTTAAATACTGTGCCACCTTTTTGGCTCCCCCTTATTCCATGGAAAATTTTCTTCTTGGGAGGATGGGATAGGTGGTGGGCCCCCTTCCTTAGAGTAGTCCTTCTTCCTCCATCCTAAACTTGCAGCCTTCTTTCGATTTCCTTCCCTTGCAAACTCCTTTTGACTTGTGGTGGGGGGAATAATATATTTACTAATAAGTGATTGATTATTAAGCTAGTGTTTGTAGGTAGTGGTGGGCCCTCCATGTATGCCATGTCATTCTATACTCTCTCTTTGCCTTGCAGATTTTGAAATTCTCAGCCCTTGTTTTTTATTGTATATAGGTAAAATATTAGATTATAGTTATGGGTTTTTGTGTTGATAGTTTAAAATGTTATTTAGGATTAGTAAGATTATTAGATAGTTAGATTAGCAATTAGTTAGTAAATATTAAATTAATTTATATGATGTAATTCTTTTGTTTTAAATCTTCTAAGGTGTAATGTTTTAGGCATATATGTCTATCAAATCAATGGGGTAGTTTCTTTTTAATTGTCAACTTTATAACCTTAAGTGTTTTGACGATGGATGAGATTGTTAATAGTTTCTAATTTCTAATTTGAATTAGATCCACTCAATAATAATGATTGTTCATTTTAAGGGTTATGTAACATTAGTTGATTAGGTTAGTTTATAATTGTGACAGTTACAAAACTAATTATTAGGGATTATATTGCTCTTGTGAACTAATTTAGGTTTATACTCGATTATAATTAAAAGTAAATTTAATGTTGTTTTAGGAGATATTTCTATTGTCTAAATGAAAAGGTTAAATTAAAGTCGTACATTAGAATCGATGGATTAGAAAAAGCATGTTGTTAGGTCATAGGAGAATAATTTTATTAAGGATGTTTAGTAGGTTATGAAATCGAAATTGATCATAGAAATGAATTTTAATTAATAGTTGATTCATATAGATGAAAATGTTATTCTATCATAATCTTGTCATTATCTCAATGTCTAATGTTAACTGGAATTAAACTTGGATGAAATAAGTTGAAATCTAGGTTTAAGGTTAGTAAGGGCAACCATGATCATCATATGTTCCTGAATCCACTAACTACCATCATGATTCTAAACGAGGAATCAGACTTAGGTAAACCCAAGTTGAGGATTCAGATAACTGTGGAATAAGTTGATGCCCAATTTTGCGTCTATTGTGGCTTGACCCTTGTTATGTCTACACTTGTACCTTGTTATGCAGAGGTTAACTATGCTTTGCTATTATACTTCCAACGCTTCCTCGGTTAGTTGTACGTACCTTTGTGTTTCAAAAATAATAATTTGTATGTGTGTTTTGCCCTAGTTTTGGGCATGACAAAGATAATGCCTAACTAGATCTCAATTCTCTCAATTTGCTATGATATTTGATTCAAATGCTCTCAAAATGATCTCCATTATGCTAAATTTCTATGATATGCTCTCAATTTCTCTCAATTTGCTATAAAATGCCTATAATAAGGATGCTTTGCATTCAAATTTTCTAGGATCCCTTATGCTCTCAAAATGGCTTCTATTTATAAGATTTTCCCAAGTGTAGGGGGTAGAGCTACTTGATCATGATTAAGCCTTGGTTGAGTGAGAGGATTTGAGATGGTTTCAAATGGGGGGAAAATTTAATGGGTTGTTTCAAAGGTTTGGACAAAGGGACAAATTTGAGTGATTGAGATTCAAAGTTCAAAATGAGTGATTGAGATTGCAAATTAGGAGTGATCCATGTGCTTTGTGTTCTCAATTTTCAATGGTTGCTCAAATTCATGTTGAAGGATATTAGGATTTATCAAATTCATTTAATTAATTAAATTAGCCATGTAGGGAAATAGGTTCAATTTGATTTTTGATTTAAACTATACAATTAATTGATTAAAATCAATTACATAGTTTGATTAATCCCTTTAGGCTTATATTTGATCATTTGATGTCATTATTTATTTGATCCTTTGATTTTAAATTATTTTTTTCCAATTTGATTGATAAATGTCCATTTGAAATTGATTTGATCCATTTTGGTGAAATTTAGAGCATTTGGCTGAGATTTGCATATTTGCTTGATAATAGAAAACACCTCCCCAATTTTAGGTGTCTACAAATGCCCCTCTTTGAATTAATGTGTGGAGCACATTGATTCAAAGAAAATTGCATGTCCTGATCACTGATTTGATGCTTGATTGATTGATTGATTGATACAAAACTATTTGAAATCCCTGATCTGATTTATAACCTGGTTTGATTGATTGATAACCTGATTAGATGATTGATTTGAAATTCTGATTTGATACTCTGAATTGATAACTTGATTTGATAAGATGCAGAATTCCCCATTGATAATGTTTAAAATTTCAATGCCCTAGATTTGATTGATATATGATGCAGATCCTGATTTGATACTATGACAATGCCCCCTCAGAATTGAAATAGATTGATCTCTAGATGAAAAAGATGATTAAATTAATAAAAAATAGATCCAATATGTTTTCATTTCTGAAAAACATTGATGATGATGCTAGTCAAAAAAGCATGCGCCAATGTGCATAAAATGTAGATTAGGTTACATTAGGTCAAACTGGGTCAAAATCCCTCCAAAATTAGGTCAAATAGCTTAAATAGGTTGAAAACCCCATTTTTACTATTCATTTTCACTTGTTACCCTTGTGATTTTGCTCTAATCCTGTTGAGATTGATAGAAATTGTGGTCCCTATTCAAGAGAATCGATTTGAGTGAGCACGCTGGTATCAGAGACCTCCTGAGTATGAACCTCTGATAAGTGGTTTTAACCTTCCTAGTGCATTTATTGCTTCATTTTAATAGCATTTATTGCATTTTAACATGTTTTCTAGGATAGATTAGGTCAAATGATGCGTAGCATAGGTTAAATGATGTGTAGGAAGGTTTAATGCCACCTCTACATTGGGAAATGATGCCTATGCATATCAAAATATCGCTTAAGATTAGGGTAAAATTTTGCGTTTACTCAATAAACTGCCGTGTATAAAACCCTAGGTTTAAATTATCGCCTATTAGGCTTAAAATGCCACGTACACTGTAAAGTGACACCTCTGAGATATCAAATTATGCATGTCAAATATTAAATGACACTTAGCATGAAATGACGTATACACTATGCCAAGTGATGCCTTCTTTGAAAATTTGAGGAAAATCTGATTGAGAAGGTACAAAGTGCTTTCTGATTAATCGTCTGGATGACCAAATTGATTTCCAAGATAGATATATGTGTTTTAGTATTGCAAACAAGTGATTAAGATATTAGGATAATCATAAAAATGAATGTTTGATTTTTCAATCTGATAGGATAGAAAACTGATTGATAGGATAACTAATCATATTGGTCCCTTCTCAAGATCTAGAGTTAGGAACAATAAGTTGATGCGCTCAAAAAGAGAAAAGGATTGATTGAATTGGTTTGATTGACTTAAAATGATCCAATAATATAATGATATTGATATAATTCCCTTGATTTTCAAAATAGACACATTTTGGTAAGTTATATGTACGGAATCTAGCATCTTGGATTCTTGACTTATCCGATGAGTTGATGGATCCAGAGTTACGCATTATAGAGTAGTGCAGATAGAGTTTCTTTCTAGAGCTTCCTTGGTTCTAGCTGAACCAGGGTTTACTAATAGTTGTGGCAGAGCATTGGCACTCTAACCGTAATACTTTCCACCTTCCACTCGGCGAGATGACAATCACTCCCGAGGATGTCTATAGATTTCTCTACATCATGACTTGAGGAGAGCGGGTGCATTACGATCAGGTTTATGATGACAGTGTATGTAGATGTGTATTTTCTAATGATATGATCACATGTGCATACTTTGCATCATTCCCCACTTTTCCAGCAGTACTAGGTGTCGTGATAGGAGGATTACTACTTCTTGATAGACAAGGTCATGGTTTCTCAGTTGGCTGGGGTTGGATTATGGAGGATTTTATTGCACATCCTCAATAATTTGATTGGGGTTCTTGTGTCTTGGCACAACTTTATCATGATTTGCACAAGGTTGTATATAGAGCGATTGAAGCTTTATCAACCAGTGCTATATTATTAAAGTTATGGACCTGGGAGAACCTCACTATTACTATACCTATAGAAGCTCATGTTCAAGGTCGAGGATGGTTGTATGCCTTTTTTTATGATGGGATGGTTGTCCAGCATCGTCTGGGAAAACTTGAGTATTGGCGTCGCATGATTGATGACATCGATCAGGTTTTCTGGAGACCTTACCTTGGATGTTAGGGATGGTGAGAGGATGATGATGAGCTTCCTTATATGTTTTCCCCTTGGTGGATGATTGGTCAATCACCACTTGTTATAGAGATATTTTTCATTGGTCAAGTTTTGAGATAGTATGACCAAGTACAGGATATGCCATAGGGTATGGCATTATACGCATGGGTACAGGTAGAGATCCATGTGGGGAGTGTAGGTTGATTATCAGTTTGCATGCACTAATATTGACAGATTAGGATTCATTCGGTGGAATATGTTGGATCATGTTGCTAATGTTGGGATGTCTAGAGAGTATAGAGAGTGGTTTTCACGCCATAGATTCACTAGATTTATAGATCCTATAGTACCCATTCCTAATATGGATGATACATCTGATGATGATGGTGGAGATGGTAGTAGTAGAGGTGGTGGTGTGAGAGGATCGAGAAAGTGAGCTCCTAGAGAACCGGGAGCTCCTAGGATTCATAGAGCTGTAGGTAGAGGATGGGTAGGACCTTAGATGAAGGATGGACATGTTAGGGCTAGGGGTGGTGGTTTGGGTTAGCTGAGATAGGGACAGGGACATGGATAGGTTCATCCCAGATTAGCTATAGGATGGGGACATCAGAGACAGTGAAAGAGAGATGGTAGGCAGGCACATATAGATGTTTCCAGACATGTTCTAGGAGCACAGGCTCCTCCACAGGTATATATTCAAGCACAATAGGTTCCTCCTTACGCAGGGATAGATTTTAGCATAGCAGGTGCCTCCTCAGATTACAGTGATACCATAGGCACCACAGGTTGGATTACAAGCACCACAGGTTCCTCACATGATAGATATCTTGACACAAGATGTGAGGACCTTACAGGCTGGGATGACATCAGTAGTTGGTTAGATCGATAAGGTGGCTACCATAATGTACCAATTTATGGTGATGTGGCATAGATTCCTAGTGTAGCTAGCACCAACTAGGTACCACTGACTACACATGATAGATCATGTGATAGAGATCCTGGTGGGATAGGTGATGGATTAGGTGCAGGTACAAGTGATGGATTAAGTGCCCCTACTGAGTCTTGAGATAGATTGGTATTGATCCATTGGATATGACATTGATGTATCCTTTTGAATGTTTTTTGTCAGGACTTTGATGATGTGTTATTTTGTCGATGATATTGTATCTTGATATACATATGTTATGGATCTTTTGATGGACATTTATGTGATGATCTTCTTTTATTACCATGATGTGTTTATTATGTTGATGTAAGATTTCTTTATATGCAGATCTATCTGATGTTTATGATGCATTTACTTTTATTATGCTATGGATGCAGTTTATCTTATATATGACATAAATAGATGGATGCAAATGATTTTATGCAACTACTTCTATATGCTTCTCTAATTTTAATGATGAATGAAATGATGTATGTGATAAATGATAAATGAATGCAACTATCTTTTTGGATTTTGATTAATGAATGTATGCAACTTTATATGAAATGCACTCTTAGAAATGGATGTAAAATAAGCAATGATTAATGCTTATTTTCTTGTGATTTTCTTGATATAATAAATAATGACCAATGATTAATGATATGAATGAATGCAAAAGATAATCTCACATCATTTATTTTGAACAAGGATAATTGATATTGAGCCCCCCAAAATTGATTAACCCCCTTGAACTTGGAAAAAATACTTTAAACATATGCAATTAATCTAAATGAAAATGCAGTACAATGCAACTAATTGTCACTAGCTTTTTGCGAAAGAACTGCAAAATAGATGTATTATCATCATTGAGTGTTGTGGAACTAGGAGAAAGTAAAATCATCACTAACCACATCATGATGATATGAATACCATTTTCATCACTTTGGCAACCCCTTGGGAAACTAGTACAACCCTCACTAGTTGAATAACCAACTATGGGAGTATGAATACCAGTTTCATCGGATTTAATATTACAAGTGGATTTTTGTATTAAGATATGAAAGATCTAAATATCCAAGGTATCCATTTGCGTAAACAAACAAAAGTTAATCCTCCTTCCTATATGAAAGTCCTTGATGGTTCTTTGATGGCCATGTCTTTAGACAAATTCACAGAAGTTGGTGAATCTTCCTCAAAACACTCACTCAAAATTAAGAAAATATCATGTCCTAATCATCGCCAACCTAGTCGAAACATCATTGATTAACTAAAAAGACATGACAAAATGCAATGAATAGCATCAAAGAGCTTCAACTCTTTTGCTTTGTATCAAGATTTTCAAAAGAATTCCAAACATTTTGATCATTTAGGTTTTGTTAAATTTTAATCCTGATAAAATAAGTCAATGAAGTTCAAGGATCAAGTTGTTAGGTCAAATGCTTGGATTTGAACAATGATATCCATCAAAGGTTAAACAATATCTCTCCTCTGAAGTTCTAAAAATCTTCTTCTAATATGTGATAAAAATGTAGCACTTCTGAATCTGTTTGTACAAAAAACCAATGCTTTGCCCCCACGTGATAAATGTAACCATGTGAAATGTGGTCAAATGAAACCTAGTATGCAACAATGTAGTTGAGAGACTTTATTATGACTAAGCACAAATTATGGATGAAATGAAGGATATGTAAAAATGAGAGGATGAAAAGGAAATATGTACAAATGCAACTAGGAAAGATCTAAGGGATCAAAAAGTGCTTGTTTTCCAGGTTTTCACCTTTTGGGTTTATTTCTCTTTATTCTCTTTTTTTGCTACCAAGGCACCTATTGCTAGGTTTTCACCAAGGCACTTTTTCTCTTTTTCAATTTTTTTATTTTTTTCATTTTTTCATTTTTTTTGATATCAAGGTGCCTATTTGCTAGGTTTTCACCAAGACAATCAATTTTTGATTTTTTTGAATTTTTTTTGCTTTCTTCATGCTCAATTTTCTCCTTTTTCTGATTTTCTTCTTTTCCATTGTTTTTTACTTTTGATTTTTCTCATGTTTTTGGATTTTGAATTTTCTCATGTACAAAGATTTGATGCTGAAATCATCGGATACACACTCTTCTGATACTCTTTCCTCCTATACTCTTTCATCTGATTAGGTATGAAACCTCTTTAGATGAATTCTGTTAATAGGCTCTTGTAATTCAGCATGCTTGCAATCAACTAACTTGTAAGTTCCCATTCTAAAAGAGGAAGTAATGACAAAGGGTCCAAGCCAATTTCCTTCCCATTTTCCTTAATTTTTCCTATCTGCCTCATTTTTAAGGTTTTCTTGTAACACTAAGTCTCCCACTTGAAATATTCTTGGTTTGATATGCTTGTTGTAGTTTCTTGAGATTCTATTCTGATAGACCTTCAAATGTTCATAGGCTTTTGTTTGGTGTTCCTCCAACAATTCCAATTATTGAAGTCGAGTGACTCTATAATCCTCATCATTAATTAACCCATGTAAATAGACTCTTAAGGATGGGATTTCAACCTCCAATGGTAGAACAACTTATACCCCATAGACTAAGGAAAATGGTGTAGCTCCATTAGGTGTTCGGATGCTAGTCCTGTATGCCCACAATGTTGGATTTATCTACACATGCCAATCTCTTCCTGATTTATCAACCAATCTCTTCAAGATTTTGAGAATATTCTTGTTCGTGGCTTCAGCTTGTCCATTACCTTGAGGATAGTAAATGAAGGAAGAATGATGTGTGATATGAAAAGTTTCACAAAGTTCATCCACATCTTTGTTCTTGAATTTTTTTTCATTATCTTTGATGATGGCATGAGGAATACCATATATGAAAATGATGTGATTAAGGAAAAATATTGAAATCTATTTTCTCGTGGTAGTTGTCAAAGGTATGGACTCTACCCATTTGGTAAAATATTCTGTTGCTGTAATGATATATTTATGACCATTGTAAGAAGGTGGGTAAATCATTCCAATAAGATCAAAACCTCATTGGTAAAATGGCCATGGTGTGATAAAAGGATGTTATTCTTGTGTAGGTGCATGGATCATGTCTCCATGGTATTGAAATTTTGCACATGTTTTCACAAAGTGGAAAGCATCTTTTTCTAAAGTTTTCCAGAAGTACCCCATGCAAAGGATTTTCTTAGCTAAATTCAACCCACTCGAATGTGACCAAAAAATCCCCTCGTGAACATATTTTAAAGCTAATCTTGATTCCTTGTCCTCTAGACACCTAAGAAGCATTTCATCAAGACCCTTGTGATACAATGTGTCTGATAGGATGGTATAATGAGTGGCTTGTCTTATAAAATGTCATTTTTGGGCACGGGTTTGGTCAATAGGTAAAATTTAGTCTTTAAGATAGAAATAAATTGGTCCATACCAAGGTGAGTCATGTCCATCAATAAGGGTGACAATTTGGTTGTCAGGTAAGTCAAAAGCCAATTTTACCAACTCTTCCACCAAGAATTCATAGCTCACATTTTGATCAAGCATTTGGAGTAATGAAGCCAAGGTAGCCATAACATCTGCAGCTCTATTCTTGTCACTTGGAATTTTCTCAAATGTAATTAAGGAAAATTATTTCTTCCAATCATCTACCATTCTCTTATATGGCATCAATTTTTCATCCTTAGTTTGGTATTCATCATTGATTTGGTTGATGACTAATTGAGAGTCCCCATAAACTTGTAGTTTTGTAACATTCCATTACAAAGCCATTTTGATGCCTATGACTAAAGCTTCATATTCTTCAATGTTGTTTTTACATGGAAATTTTTTTTTATAAGATTTTGGAATGGTGTACCCTTGAGGTGTGATCAATAAAATTCCTGCCCCTGAACCATTTTGAGTATAGGATCCATCGAAATACAACTTCCATGTCTTGGCTTCCAAATTGACTATTTTTGCATTGGGGAATTCAATTTGGATGGGATGAGTAGACTCTAATGGATTTTCTTCCAATTGATTAGCAATAAATTTTCCCTTGATATCTTTATGGTCCACATATTCAATTTCAAATTCACTAAGCACCATTACCCATTTAGCAATCGTTCTAGTTAGGTCTATTATTCTAAGCAAGTACTTTAAAGGATCAATATTTGCAATCAACTTAACTTTGTGCATCAACATGTAATGTCTTAGTTTTTGTGAGGAAAAAACCACTGCTAGGCAAGCTCTTTCCATGAATCTATAGTTTAACTCATATTTGATCAAAGTTCTACTCAAGTAGTAAATAGCTCTTTCTTTTCCTTCCTCATCCTCTTGTGCCAATAAGACCCCTAAAGATCTTTCTATTACTGAAATATATAGTAATAATGGTTTTCCTTTGATAGGAGGCATTAAGATAGGTGGATTGATTAAGTATGTTTTCAACAAAGTGAAGGCTTGTTCACATTCATCATCCCATGTAAAAGTAGTATCTTTGTGTAGCAATCTTGTGAATGAATGGCACTTTTCTGCCAATTGAGAAATGAATCTCCTAACGGATTGAAGTCTTCCTTGAAGTTACCTCATTTGACTAATATTTTTGGGAGTTTCCATTCCATTATTGCTTGTACTTTCTCCAGATCCACTTCTATGTCTTTTGCAAAAACTATATAGCCTAAGAGCTTGCCGGATTGAACCCCAAATGCACATTTCTTTGGGTTTAATCTCACTTTGAATTGCACTAACCTTGTGAAAATATTTTCTAGTATAGGAAGATGATATTTTCTTTGATGTGACTTAGCTAAAATATCATCCACATAGTCTTCTAGGAAGGTGTGCATCATGTCATGGAAGATAGTGGCCATTGCTCTTTGGTAAGCTACTCCAACATTTTTGAGACCGAAGGGCATCACATTCCAACAAAAGGTTCCCCATGGGAATGTAAAAGCATTATTTTCTTGGTCTTCAGTGATGAACTATAACTAATTGAATGTTTGAAGATGTTAAGTTGATGTTCACCAAGACACAAAAATTTAATGCAAGACATTAAATCAGTTAATGTATTGTATTGTCATTGATGTCAACTTGATATAATTTGTATGGTCATGTACATAATGCTAAATACTTCAAAGAACCAATGAATCAAAGGATATGCTATTAGTAATGCATAAAAGTTAAGTATTCACAAAGTGACGATATACACCGATGAAGTGCACACCGACAGAGAGAGTAAACCAAAAAGAGAAAAGTCATAGTGTTACCCGACGAGCAAAAGCACAACATTACAGATGAGAAAAGTCAGTGTTACCTGACGAGCAAAAGCACAGTGTAACCCGAAAGACAAAATTATAGTGTTGCCCAACGAACGGAGATCCCAAAGACAACTGAAGTCTCACTGACAGAATAATCAGTTGTCATCAATGACTAACTGAAGTCTCACTGATGGAACAGTTAGTTGTCACCAATGACTAACTGAAGTATTGACCGACAGAATAAAGAGTTTAGAAATGAAAAAAGGCTTAGCTATCAAGAGCTAAATATAGACTTAACTGGTAGTTATCATTGTTTTAATCGATAATATAAAGCTAGAGATAAGTAAAGGATTTAAAGCTATTTTGTCCAGTTGGCAAGAAGATCTCTACGAGATAAAAAAAGAGTTTTCCTTTAAATATAATTAGCAAGAATTATGGATCACACCAAGATCAAGAAAGCCAAGAAATAATGAAATCATGTCTATATAAGAGACAAGATAATTCAATGTGAATTAGGGGAGTGAAAAGAGAATAGATGTTGAAGATATTCTAAAGGAGAAGAAATGATTCATTCAGACCTGATCAATCAAGCTGAGGAAAGAGCTAAATTATACAAACACCGACGAACACTGATACAAAATCATAGAGAAGAGCTATGTGGAGCAAAGGTATTGAATTGATAACATTGATCATAAAGCTAATGTACTTACTGTAACACCCCAAAATTGGCACCTAGCAACCTAATCAATTTTGGTGCATTTTCTTATCCTCGAAGTCCTATTGTATTAGGCAAATTCTTCTCCTAATTGACTTTAATTGACTGAGTTTCAAATGCAAAAAACCCAAATTTGCATAAATCTGACATTACATTTAATTCCTAATTCTCAAATGATTATTAG